>JBBCBC010000051.1:747432-957869 GCA_037126765.1 Stenogyne calaminthoides | reverse complement strand
GCAGTTAGGACAATTATAATTTTTCGTTTCCAATCAATATAGTTTTCATACATATTCTATTAACTTTAAGTATATTGAACAGTGGATTAAAAGGTTGCGACATGATGAACTGAAATAAATAATAATATGCATAAGCACAAATATATCACAAGGTTCGATCACATGTTTCATATTAAAATCTCCAAAAAATATGAACATGCATCAGCCAACATCTCAAAAACAGTTTAAATAAGCCACGTGGGGTGGGTCATTATTTAAACACATTCAAGCAGGTTACAAACAAGAACAGTTACAAACCTTTAATAGCTAGATTAATAGTTGGCTCCCACTTGACCAATATAAAATTGACAGGGACTTCGGGGAAGTATATGCATATCAATTTTATACCTAAGTAATAACCATGATTAAATACAGAATTATTATTTTACTTTGAACGAGCCTCGTGGGGAGGCTCATCGTTGCCACTAGTAATAATTCACAATCATCCATTTTGAATTTATTCATGTGAAAGCTATCTTTTGACTGTCCCGTGGGGGGAATTTCTCCAAAAGAATTCACAAATAAATAAATCATGGAGGTCAAAATTAATTCAATTTTATAATTCATAAAATTGTCAATTAATTGTTTAAGCATACTTAGTAATTTTCGAAAGTGAGATTTTTCAAAACATTTTCTCATGCATTGCAAATTTAAACACAATTTAAATAAGCATAAAATAATGCATAACATCAAAACAAAAATTAAACATATTGGGCAAATATATCCAATTGTCATGGTTAATTTTTGTCATGTCTTGATCTTGAGAAATCGTCTTCATAGCCTTCAACGTTCATCTCGAAAAGCTCCCACTTGACCGTCTTAAAAAAAATGCCTTGTCAAGCCACGTCATCGACCAGCTCGCGGGTCGGAGTGCCCGCCTAGCACTCCCCCGGCCGTGTCGAGTGGCATCCGTCTTGTACGACGCCGGTCAGCGCCCGACGCCGCGTCGCCAGGCAATTCGCCCGGCAGCAGCAAGCTTGGCGGTTCTCGGCAGCGCCACGATCCCAAAGGTGCCCCGCCCATGCCGATCCGTGAGGATGCCACCTCGCCAAGGTCCGCCCCATCGATCAGGCGATCGTCTGCGCCAATCTCGATCCCGCCACACGGCCGGGTTTGGGTGGCCTCGCCCGCCAGTGTGCCCTCTAGCGTCTGCGTCGTCACAAGTGCCTATCTTGGCACGCCAGGCGCGACGACGACGCCGCTTACGCCTTGCCCGGATCCCGCCTTTTAATTCTTCGTCTCCGCCTCCATTTCTGATCCGGTTACAATTTATTTTACAAAAATAGATAAATCTAGATCTAGACTAGTCTATTACATTGATCAAATCAAACAAATTATAATCTACTCGTGGATTTTCTCACGAGGCAAAACGAATTCGAACGAATCGAATTAAAAACAACAATTTATATGCATGCATAAATAACACATTAAATTCCATGACAATTGGATACCTGCAAAAAAGATTTAACAATTCTACTATCCAATTTCAAATTTAATGAAAGCGAATTAAATTACAATTTAAAGATCAGAGCCCAAAACCGAGGCTCTGATACCAATTGTTGGGGAACTTATTGCCTGGATCTATTCGGGATGAATATTTAAACACAAGTTTAATTCTAACAATTATTACTAGCATGAATTAACCCATATTAATTCAAATAATAACAAATCATGCATATAAACAATTCAAGTAAATCCTACGCATGCGGAATTACTACTAGTTTACGTGAACTTACCTCTTGGAATGATGATGGTCTCGTTGATGAAAACACACCCAAAAACCTTCCCAAGTATTCCCTAGCCCTTGCTCAACTATCCGGTGGAAAGACACTTGCGAACAATTAACTAAAAGGAAAAATAAAATTTGTTGCACCACTTTTGTGGATTTACTAATTTTTCCAGCACATGGAATTGCACTTGGGAATGAAAGAATCATCCCCTATTTATAGATGGTTGTTGGGCGAAAATTTGGGAAGAAAAACAATGTGGGAAAATATTTTCTTGATCTTCAAGAAATCTTGAATATATCTCCTATATTCTTTTCCCCATAATTAAAATATTCCACAAAAATCCCACCACATCATATTATGGTATATTTTTCGAAAAAAAGAAGGACCAAGAATCCAAGATTTTGATCTTCTTGAATTTATGAGATATTCTTGTATTTCAAGAAATACATATCTTCCATAATATCTTTTCAAGAAAATCAAGAAAATCTTTCTTGCCCTTTATTCTTCAAAAATTTCGAAACTTGCTATATGAATAACCAAGTGGGAGATTTCTTGAATTTAATGAGATAATCTTGTATTCCAAGAATACATATCTTCATTCCATAACAAAATTCAAAGAAAATCTTTCTCCCCTTTTATCCATAATTTTCGAAAAAAATTGGAAAATTAGCAACAAATATTTATTTTATTTTTAAACACATTTTCCAGTTATTGGACTTTATGTTGGGCTACTTGGGGGGCCTTTAGGAGAATTAAGATTGGACCTTCCAATGGATCTTGAATTATCAATATTGAGCAACAATATTATTCAAGCCCATAAAATATTAATTAATCCCACTACATAATTAATATTGCACTATCCATCGTAACCCATATTATAGTCAATATGGCTCCCGGTTATTATTTCCCGTGTTTAAGATTATCTAGCCCATTAATTAATTCAAGCCACTGAAATAGCTTTCCATTAATTAATATATTTTTATCCTTGGTAAAGGAACGGTTCAACATTATTACTCATACCGGAAACTAGTTCCACTTGCAAGATTTGGTATGATAAAACTTATAAACCTCCCAAACCGTCGAACAAGCGTACTTGCACACGATTCTTCGTATTAAATCTTAGCTACACATGTGACCAATAATATTGCCCAAGATATAAAGTATTGAATCTCGTTGATTTTTTACCCGTAATAAGTCAAAGCAATACTTACTAACCACACGTGATCCTATTTAAGGGACGAAGATTAAGAAATAACGAACCACTGAGGTCTAATTCTTCCTAGTTCAGTTCTGAAGAATTTGTCCTCCTGTAGGTCCTCTTCAGTGCACTAGACATGCACTAGTGCAATCTCTTTGGTCAAGACAAGCCAATCTGAGCATTACACTTCAACCTTTCATGATGGATTGTTCATTTCCATCTAGGTCGTGAATGATGTACTTTTGGTTACAAGGATTGTTAATTTAATCTTCTGTGATCTGGTATCACTAAATTAACTACAATGTAACATGTACTATTTATTGAACAGTTATGCAGTAAATATATGTAACATTCGATGATATTCATAGCATCAGTGATAAATAATTTAATTCAGTAAATAAGTCCGAAATTCAGTTTGATTATACAAAGTAAAAGCATACTTTCCAGTATAATCCCAACAGAGCCCCGTCGTACGAGTCTTTTCTGTGCTCGTAATTTGAGGTGAGCCCCATCGCATTTAGTCTTTTTTTGTGCTCAGCCGGGGTGAGCCTCGTCGACTGAGTCTTTTTCAGTGCTTTCGTACTTCCGGGGGAGCCCCGTCGTATGAGTCTTTTCTGTTCTCGTACTTCGGGGGGAGCCCCATCGTACGAGTCTTTTTTATGTCCGTGGGAAAATGGTCTTCAGAGGTGGCTCATCAGAGAGAGCCGGATGGTATCCTGCTCGGGATGAGCAGATCTTCAGAGATGGCTCGTAAGAGAGAGCTGAATGGGATCCTGCTCGGGATGAGCAGGTCTTCAGAGATGGCTTATCGGAGAGAGCCAGATGTGATCCTGCTCGGAATGAGCTGGTCTTCAGAGATGGCTCGTAAGAGAGCTAGATGGGTTCCTGCTCGGAATGAGCAGGTCTTCAGAGATGGCTCGTAAGAGAGAGCCGACGTGATCCCGCTTTAATGAGCAGTGTCTTAAAATGGTTCATCGGAGAGAGCGGATGGGATCCTACCGGATGAGCAGTGTCTTCAAAGGAGCTCGCGTCGGAGAGAGCCAATGTGATCCCCTTTCCGGAATGAGCAGGTCTTTAGAAAGGGCTCATCGGAGAGAGCTAAATGTGATCCCCGCCGAACGAAAGCGTGTCTTAAAATGGCTCATTGAAAGAGCCGAATGGGATCCCCGCTCGTGATGAGCAAAGTTCTTCAAGGGGAGCTCTTGAGAGAGAGCTCGGAGAATATCGCTTTCGATGAGCAGTGTTCTTAAATGGCTCGTTGGGACGAGCCAATGGGATCCCGGGATGAGCGGTGTCTTCGAAAATGGTGGGATCCCCGCCTAATGAGCGGAGTCTTGAAATGGCTCGTCGGAGAGAGCCAAATGTGATCCTACTCGGAATGAGCAGGTCTTCAGAAATGGCTCATCGGAGAGAGCCAGATGGGATACTGCTCGGAATGAGAAGGTCTTCAGAAAGGGCTCATCGGAGAGAGCGGATGTGATCCCCGACGGAATGAATGAGCGGTCTTGAAAGGGCTCATCGGAGAGAGCCAAATGTGATCCTGCTCGGGATGAACAAGTCTTCAGAAAGGGCTCATCGAAGAGAGTCAGATGTGATCCTGCTCGGAATGAGCAGGTCTTAAGAAATGGCTCATCGGAGAGAGCCAGATGGGATCCTGCTCGGGATGAGCAGGTCTTCAGAGATAGCTCGTCAGAGAAAGCCGAATGGAAACCTGCTCGGGATGAGTAGGTCTTCAGAGATGGCTCGTCGAAGAGAGTCGGATGTGATCCTGCTCGGAATGAGCAGGTCTTCAGAAATGGCTCATCGGAGAGAGCCAGATGTGATCCTGCTCGGAATGAGCAGGTCTTCAGAAATGGCTCATCGGAGAGAGCCAGATGTGATCCTGCTCGGAATGAGCAGGTCTTCAAGGGGATCTCGTGAGAGAGAGGCTCATTGGAGAGAGCCGGATGGGATCCTGCTCGGGATGAGCAGGTCTTCAAGGGGAGCTCGTGAGAGAGAGCTCGGAGAATCTTTGCGCCGGAATGAGCGGTGTCTTCGAGATGGCTCGTTGGAGAGAGCCGGATGGGATCCCCGCCGGGATGAGCAGTTCTTGAAGGAGCTCATCGAGAGAGAGCTCGGAATAATCGCTTTAATGACAAGGAGCACTTCGCTTGATGGAATACGCATCACCGAAACGTAAGACCAACGCCTAAAAGGTGGGCAAATCAACACCGTAAAGGCGGATGAACGCCATGAGGGCGAATGATCTCGTCGCCAGGATGGCGAGGAGCGCTTCACTCAGCGGAATACGTCGCCGACGCGAAAGCCAGCCCTAAAAAGCGGAGGCGAGATCAACGCCATAAAGGCGGATGAATGTCGTGAGGGCGAATGATCTCGTCGGATGGCGATGCCTAAAAGGCGGACGAATCAACTCCATTCAAAAGGCGGATGAACGCCTTAAAGGTGGAGGGTGAATGATCTCGCCCCCGGATGGCGAGGAGCACTCGGCCGAATACGCTGAATCCGGCGCGAAGGCAACGCCAAAAGGTGGAAGAACGGCTTAAAAAGGATCTCGAAGATCAACGCCAGAATATCTGGAATGAACGCGCCCTTAAAAGGGCGGATGATCAACGGCACAGAAAATGGCGAGAGGGCGAATCTCTCGGTGGCGATACGATCACCACCGACGCGAAAAGCCGCGCCTAAAAAAGCGGGCGTATCAATGCCATAAAGGCGGATGAACGTCGTGAGGGTGAATGATCTCGTCGCACGCCTAAAAGGTGGACAGATCAACGCCATAAAGGCGGATGAATGCCATGAGGGCGAATGATCTCGTCGCCGAGATGGCGAGGAGCGCTTAGGCGGAATACGCCGCGTCGCCGAAGCGAAAGCAGCCTAAAAAGGGCAGATCAACGCCATAAAGGCGGATGAATGTCGTGAGGACGAATGATCTCGTCGCATGCCTAAAAGGCGGACAGATCAACGCCATACAGGAGGATGAACGCCGTGAGGGCGAATGATCTCGTCGCCAGGATGGCGAGGAGCACTTCGCTCGGCGGAATACGCATCGCCGATGCGGAAGGCCAGCGCCTAAAAAGGCAAGAAGATCAACGCCGTAAATGCTAATGAACGCCTTAAGGGCGGATGATCTCGTCACCGAAATGGCGAGGAGCGCATCTCTCGGTGGGATACGCATCACCGATGCGGAAAGCCAGTGCCTAAAAGGCGGGCAGATCAACGCCATAAAGGCGGATGAACGTCGTGAGGGTGAATGATCTCGTCGCACGCCTAAAAGGTGGACAGATCAACGCCATAAAGGCGGATGAATGCCATGAGGGCGAATGATCTCGTCACCGAGATGGCGAGGAGCGCTTCGCTAGGCGGAATACGCGTCGCCGATGTGGAAAGCCAGCGCCTAAAAGGCGGGCAGATCAATGCCATAAAGGCGGATGAACACCGTGAGGGCGAATGATCTCATCGCCAAGATGGCGAGGAGCGCTTCGTTCGGCGGAATACACGTCGCCGATGCGGAAGGCCGCCAGTCAAAAGCGGGGCGTAACAATGCCATAAAGGCGGATGAACGCCGTGAGGGCGAATGATCTTATCACCGGGATGGCGAGGAGCTTTCGCTTTCCAGCCGAATACGCGCGCCGATCGTCAGTTGAGCCAGGCGCTAAAAGGCGGACAGATCAATTCTATAAAGGCGGATGAACGTCGTGAGGGCGAATGATCTCGTCGCACGCCTTAAAGATGGACAGATCAACGCCATAAAGGCGGATGAACGCCGTGAGGGCGAATGATCTCGCCGCCGATGGCGCGAGGCGCTTCGCTCGGCGAAATATCGTCGCCGTCTGCAGGTTTAGTGCCTAAAAGGCGGCGAATCAACGCCATAAAGGTGGATGAACGTCGTGAGGGCGAATGATCTCGCCGCACGCCTAAAAGGCGGACAGATCAACGCCATAAAGGCGAATGATCGCCGGGAGGGCGAATGATCTCGTCGCCTGGATGACGAGGAGCGCTTTGCTTGGCAGAATACGCATCACCGATGCGGAAAGCCAACGCTTAAAAGGCGGGCAGATCAACGCCATAAAGGCGGATGAACTTCGTGAGGGCGAATGATCTCGTTGCACGCCTAAAAGGCGGACAGATCAACGCCATAAAGGCGGATGATCGCCGGGTGGGCGAATGATCTCGTCGCCTGGATGGCGAGGAGCGCTTCGCTCGGTAGAATATGCGTCACCGATGTGGAAAGCCCGCTCAAAAGGCGGCGATCAACGCCAGAATGGCGTATTGCCATTACGTAAGAGGCGGCATAATCGCGGGCCGGTGGGGCGAGAAACCCGACCCAAGAGGCAGGCATAATCATCATCGAAAAGGCGGTATTGTCAACGCCGAGGAGGCGGGCATAATCATCGTCGAGAAGGCGGTAGTGCCAGCGCCGAGTAGGCGGGCATAATCGTCGCCCGAAAGGCGGTATTGCCAGAGCTGAGGAGGCGGGCATAATCATCGCCGAATATGGTAGTGCCCCGCCGAAAGAAAGGGCATAATCATCGCCCAGAAGCGCCAGATTGCCCACGCCCGAATAAAGCGGGCATAATCATCGCCGAAAAGGTGGTATTGCCAATTCAAGAGGCGGGCATAATCGCCGCCGTAGGGCGTATTGCTTACCCAAGAGTAAGGGTATAATCGTCATGAAAAGGCGGTATTGCCAGCACCGAGGAGGCACGCATAATCGTCGTCGAAAAGTCGGTAGTGCCAGCGCCGAGTAGGTGGGCATAATCTGTTGGGGAATGAGTTGCACAGATCTATTCGGGGTGAATATTTAAATACAAATTTAATTCATTAATTATTACTAGCATGAATTAATCCTATATTAATTCAAATAATAATTGCAACAACATATCATGCATATAAAAAGCCACGTAAAACCTACGCATGCGGAATCTACGGGTTTACGTGAACGTACCTCTCGGGATGGCAGTGACTTCGGTCGGACGGACTAACCCAAAGGACTTCCCAAGTATTCTCTTAGCCCTTGCTCGACAATCCGGTGGAAGGATACTCACGAACAATTAACAAAAGGAAAAAATAAACTTTGTTGCACCACTTATGTGGATTTGCTAATATTTCCAGCACATGGAATTGTACTTGGGAATGAACTAATCATCCCCTATTTATAAGAGGGAGGGTGAACGAAATTTTAGTGATTTTTCAATGTGGGAAAAGACTTTTCTTGGTCACCAAGAAATTTTTGAATATATCCCATATATTCTTTTTCCCATAATTAAAATATTCCACAAAATTCCGCCTCCTCTATTATGGGGTAATTTTCGAAAATTTTGGCTCAAGATTACAAGATTTGGATCTTCTTGAATTTATGAGATATTCTTGTATTTCAAGAAATACATATCTTCCATAATATCTTTTCAAGAAAATCAAGAAAATCTTTCTTGCCCGTAATATTCAAAAATTTCGAAATATTCATATAGATAATCAAGTGGGAGATTTCTTGAATTTAATGAGATAATCTTGTATTCCAAGAATACATAACTTCATTCCATAACAAAATTCAAAGAAAATCTTTCTCCCTCTTTTATCCATAAATTTCGAAAAATAGAGGAAATATTAAGCAACAATATTTATTTTATTTTAATCACATTTTCAGTTATTGGACTATATGTTGGGCTACTCAGGGGGCCTTTAGGAGAATTAAGATTGGACCTTCTAATGGATCTTGAATATCTAATATTGAGCCACAATATAATTCAAGCCCATAAATATTAATTAATCTCACTACATAATTAATATTGCACCATCCATCTTAACCCATATTACAGTCAATATGGCTCCCGGTCATTATTTCCGTGTTTAAGATTATCTAGCCCATTAATTAATTCAAGCCACCTTGAAATAGCTTTCCGTTAATTAATATCTTTTGTCCTTGGTCGAGGAACGGTTCAACATTATTATCCATACTTTAAAACTAATTCCACTTGCAAGATTTGGTATGATAAAACTTATGAACCTCCCAAGGGGCAAATCAAGCAAAAGCGTACTTGCACACGATTCTTCGTATTAAATCTTAGCAATCACATGTGACCAATAATATTGCCCAAGATAAAAAGTATTGAATCTCTCTCTCGATTAAGCTACCCATGATAAGTCAAAGGAATAGTTACCAATCCCACGTGATCCTATTTAAGGGGCGAAGGTTAAGAAATAACGAACCACCGAGGTCTAATTCTTCCTTGTTCGGTTCAAGAACTTATCCTCCTCAGAGGGTCCTATTCAACAAGATCACCATGCACTAGTGTAATCTCTTGGTCAAGACAAACCAATCGAGCCTTACACCTCAACCTTTCGCGATGGTTGTTCATTTTCATCTAGGTCGTGAATGGCGTACTTTTTAGTTACAAGAGATCATTAATTTAATCTTCTCGTGATCCGGTATCACCAAATTAACTACTGATTAGTAACACGTCTAAATTATTGAACAGTTATGTAGTAAATATATATAACATTCAATCATATTTAAAGCATCGATGATAAACAATTTATTTCAAGAATAAGTCCGAAATTCGGTTTTGATTATACAAAGTAAAAAGCATACTTTTCAAAGATAATCCCAACAATCTCCCACTTATACTCAAAGTCTGCTTTTAAGTATACTACAACACATCTCGAGTAGTCCGTGACATCTAATGTCACCTACACGAACCTAATAATTTCTCCCACTTATACTCAAAGCAGATTGGCAACGGTCTTGACACCCATTCCACTCACATGTCTCTCGAATGTATTCAGAGGCAGACGCTTTGTGAATGGATCTGCTAGGCTGTCCTCAGACGCTATCTTTGCCACATCTATATCTCCCCTCTTAACGATTTCTGGTATAAGATGTCTTTCCTTTAATGTGTTTGTTTGACTCGTGGACTCTTGGTTCTCTTGAATTTGCAACTGCCCCTAGCAGATATTGCTAGACAAATTCAGAACACCATCCAAGTCCACTAAGAAGATCTAGAGCCCAATCGGTTCTTTCACTGCTTCACAAGCAATTACTTACCCGAGTCCCATGGTTGAGTCAGTGATGCATTTTTGCTTCACACTCGTCCATTTGATGGCTACACTTCCCAAATGGAAACACACTAACTGAGGCAGATAATTTCTGGAATCTATATCTGATTGGAAATCCGAGTCCGTGTAGCCGATGGGGATTGGAGTATCTGACTGATAAATCAACATTCTATCCCGAGTTCTTTTCAGACACTTCAGAATGTTTTTAACTTTCGTCCAATGCGCTTTCCCTGGGTTACTTTGATATCTTGCTACCATGCCTACGGCAAAGCAGATATCCGGTCTCGTACACAGCAATGCATACATAAGGTTTCCGACAGCCGAAGCACAAGGAATACCTTTCATGTCATCTATCTCCTTTTCGTCTTAGGGAACATTTTCTTGGATAGATGGATTCCAAGTCTGAAAGGTACGAATCCTTTCTTGGAATCTTGCATGCTGAATCGTTTTAAAACCAGTGTCAATGTATGAATACTTGCGATAACCCGATCATCCTTTTCTTGCGATCTCGAGTAATCTTGATCCCAAGGATGTGTCTGGTTTTCCCTAAGTCTTTCATATCAAACTGTTTTGAAAACCATGCCCTTACGTCTTATCACACCTTCGCATCGTTCCCGATGATCACAATGTTATCTACGTATAGTACTAAGAATACCAATGCAGTTCCGACACGCTTTTTATACACACAACTTTCAAACTTGTTTTGATCAAACCCATAAGACTTTATTACATGATCAAAACTTTGGTTCCAAGCTCTGGATGCCTGTTTGAGTCCGTAAATGGACTTCTTGAGCTTACAAACAAGATGTTCTTGGCCTGTTTCAATGAAACCTCGGGGTTGTTGCATATAGATCTCTTCATTAAGACTTCCGTTAAGGAAAACTGTCTCGACATCCATTTGCCAGATTTCAACGTCGAAATGCGCAGCAATCGATAAGAGAATACAGATGGACTTAAGCATGGCTACGGGCGAAAAAGTTTCCTCTTAATCGATCCCTTTCTTTCTGAGTATAACCTTTCGCCATTAGTCTTGCTTTAAAAGGTCTCAACCTTCCCGTCCGATCCTCTTTTCCTCTTATATACCCACTTGCATCTAATGGGTTTGACCCATTAAGTGGTTCGACTAGCTCCCACACTCTATTATGAAACATAGAACCCACTTTGGCTTTCATTGTTGTTTGCCAAGAAATCGCATCCTAATCTTGGAGTGCCTCGTCGTCATATGTCCATGGGTCCGATTTGGGGAATCAAGTCCGGGACTCTCCTATTCCCATGAATCTCTCGGTCGTCTAACAACCCTCCCACTATAACGAGGTTCTGCGGTTGAAAACGTGTCGTTTGGTATATCATCTAATCTGATCGGACCGAGGTTTGCCCTCTAAGCTCATTTAAGGTAATCTCATTGGGGTTTCTTTGGTTCTATAGTTTTCTTCCAAAATCTAAAATGGGTGCGGATGTCCACCTTTTGATCTTGAACTATAGAACATTCACCCTTTTGTTCCTCGGGGTATCCTACAAAAATAACCTTAATTACGATCGAGGATCCATTTTACGTTTCCTTTGTCCAACATGTAGGCGGACACCCCAAAGTTCTCATGTGTCTCATACTAGACTTGCGCCCATCCACAATTCTTTGGGGTTAAGGAACCCGATTTGGATAGCACCAAGTTCGAGAATGTAAGTCATTTTTTTTTCCAAGGCATGACCCCGAATCGACTTCGGGAAGATCCGTATAACTCATCATTGATCTAACCATTTCCAAAAGAATTATGTTGCTTAATTTCTGCAAAACCCCGTTTTGTTGAGAGGTTAAAGATGCGATGAGTGGAATATAATCCTTCATCGAGATAAGTAGTACAAAAACTCATCGCCGAGGTATTCGCCCCGCGATCGGATCGTAGAGACTTGATACATTTTTCCATATGATTCTCTGCTTGAGCCTTAAATTCTTTAGAATTTCTCAAAGGTCTCGATTCATGCTTCATAAGGAAAATGTACCTTGAGTAATCATCAATAAAATTACTCATAACCTCCTCTTGCTTTGGTTGACATTTGACTACATACATCTATGTGAACGATCTCTAACACTTCTTTAGCCCCATTCCCTTGGCTCCAAATGCCATCTTGGTCATATTACCCTCCAAACATGATTCGCGAGTTGGAATCGATTCAACTTGGAGACGCTCCAGTGAACCATCTTTCACCAACCTTTGGATCCTCTTTGGATTTATATGACCTAATCTTAGATGCCAAATAAGTGTCTCGTTCACGTCTGATGAATGTTTTCTTTTCTCGGAAATTGATTGATGTGTTATAGGATACATTTAAGTGAGTGGTGTGCATGATTAATTGTATAGAGATTTCCCATCAATGTCCCGTATCAGATACACTCATCATTTCAAAAATGATGTCATTCTTATTAGAAGAAACTTAGTGTCCTTTAATCAAATTTTAGAAACTGAAAGTGAATTCTTTCTAAAACTGGGAACACAAAGATAATCTCAAAAACTTTATCTTCAAAAGATAGGTGCACTTCTCCCATCGCTTTAATCGCTACTCATGTAGCATTGCAATGTCTGCTACTTTGCGTAGTATTGCAATAATCGTTACTACCGTAGCATTGCAATATCGCCACTTACGTAGCATTGCAATGTCTTCTACTTTAAATAACGTTGCCCGGTGTGATGAGGATCTCACTCCCACTACGTTCTTGGATCATTTAGAACTTCGTGAAGCCAACATGATTAGTGGATCTCGTATCAACCACCCACGAATGAGAAGTATCGCCCCGCTAAACAAGTTTCAACAACTAGTGTGTGAGAATTACCTTTCTTTCCGTCCCTTTTTGGGGTTGGAGCAGGCAAAACCTCCATTGTCCTCTCTCACCGCAGCCTTAAGCAATTCCTCTTTGGATTTTCCTTGACTCAACAAGCATTCCTCATCTTACCATTGCCCTTGGCAACGATTCAGGTTTTATTGCTTATGGCATTTGGTCCTCTTCTTTATCTTGCCTACCCTTGGCCTAGAAAATGAAGACGGACCACTTGCCGTCAAAGCTTGAGTTTGGTGCCTCTTCATCATTTCTACCGAGACCAAAAGCTTGCAACAAAATTAACTAATGAGGCCAAAATGCTCAAAAAACTTTTTTGGCAGAGAGAAGAGTGAAATACCAAATTCATCCGAGTCTCCAGATCATAATCTGCACTCAGAATCTCAAGTTTGTTCAGATGGGCCATCTATTTTGAGGACGTAATCCCTTACGGGTTTTCCCTCCACCATTTTAGCGACGACATCTCTCGCAAGGCGATCTGACGAGTCCCGCATGTTTTGACTCGTCAGTTGGCTCATCTGATTTTTGTGTGTCAAAATCCACTTGTGCTTTTGTGCAGTTAGGACAATTATAATTTTTCCAATCAATATAGTTTCCATACATATTGTATTGACTTTAAGTATAACAACAGTGGATTAAAAGGTAACGACATGCTGAACTGAAATAAACAACTATATGCAATAGCACAAGTATATCACAAGGTTCGATCACATTCATCATATTAAAATCTCGAAAAAATATGAACATGCATCAGCCAACATCTCAAAACAGTTTAAATAAGCCACGTGGGGTGGGTCATTATTTAAACACATTCAAGCGGTGTTACAAACAAAACGATTAAAACCTTTAATATCCAGATTAATAGTTGGCTCCCACTTGACCAATATAAAATTTGACAGGACTTGGGAAGTATATGCATATCAATTTTATACCTAAGTAATAACCATGATTAAATACAGATTACTATTTAAAAACTTTGATCGAGCCTCGTGGGGAGGGTCATCGTCGCCACTAGTAATAATCCACAATCATCCGTTTGGAATTCATTCATGTGAAACCTATCTTTTGACCGTCCGTTGGGGAATTTCTCCAAAAGAATTCACAAATAAATAAATCATGGAGGTCAAAATTAATTCAATTTTATTATCCTAATAAAATTGTCAATTAATTATTTAAAACATACTTAGTAATTTTGAAGTTGAGATTTTTCAATTTGGCAACCCTCATGCAAACACATTTAAACAAATTAAATAAAGCATAAGATAAAGACAAATAAAATCAAGCAAAACAGAAAAATAAACATATTGGGCTAAAATTATCCAATTGTCATGGTTTGATTTTTCTTGGCTGATCTTGAAGAAACAACGTCTCGAATTTCTCCCACTTTCGTTAAAATCTCGAAAAAAATACTTCGTCTCCCGACATGCCCAACCGGCATTAGCGTGGATCGCGGCAAAATGGCCCGGCCCGCCCAGCTGGAGGCGGCTAAGCGTACCGACCTTCCGGTGGGCGGTGCCCGCGATGCCCTCGACTTAGCGCCTCGGCCGAGGTGTCGGTCGGTCAGAGGTTCTCGGCGGCAGCCTTGTATGCGCCGCTTCTCTCTGCCTGCGCCCGCGTCCACCAGCGGCGCCAGCGTCTCACGCCCGCTCCGTAGCGCCGCGTATCCGCCCGTCCGCTCGGCCTGGAAACACGCACCCCCTAGCAGTAGCCCTCATCCCGCTTCGCGTTTAGCCGCCAGCCTGCGCTAAGCGTGCCAGTAGCGCTCCCGCGCACGCCTCGCGCAGTTACGATTTTGTCCTTTAATTCTTCATCTCTTTGTTCGATCCGGTTATAATTTATTTACAAAAAATAAATAAACCTAGATCTAGACTAGTCTATTACATTGATCAAATCAAACAAATCCTAGTCTACTCGTGGATTTTCTCATTTAGGCAAAAACAAATCCGAATCGAATCGAATTAAAAACCCACAGTTTATATGCATACAAAATAAAACATTAAAATCCATGACAATTGGATACCGCAAAAAATGATCTAATAGTTCTACTATCCAATTTCAAATTTAATGTCCACAATTAAATTAAAATTTAAAAAATTGAGAGTCAAAACAATGGCAATCGATACGTTTGTTGGGGAATGAGTTGCACGATCTATTAAAAAGTGAATATTTAAATACAAATTTAATTCATTAATTATTACTAGCATGAATTAATCCTATATTAATTCAAATAATAATTGCAACAACATATCATGCATATAAAAAGCCACGTAAAACCTCACGCATCACGGAATCTACGGGTTTACGTGAATGTACCTCTCGGGATAAGCATTGACTTGATCCGGACGGACTAACAAAAAGGACTTCCCAAGTATTTCCTTAGCCCTTGCTCGACAATCCGGTGGAAGGATACTCGCGAACAATTAACAAAAGGAAAAAATAAACTTTGTTGCACCACTTATGTGGATTTGATAATATTTCCAGCACATGGAATTGTACTTGGGAATGAACTAATCATCCCCTATTTATAAGAGGGAGGGTGAACGAAATTTTAGTGATTTTTCAATGTGGGAAAAGACTTTTCTTGGTCACCAAGAAATCTTGAATATATCCCATATATTCTTTTTCCCATAATTAAAATATTCCACAAAATTCCACCCCCTCTATTATGGAGTAATTTTCGAAAATTTTGGCTCAAGATTACAAGATTTGGATCTTCTTGAATTTATGAGATATTCTTGTATTTCAAAAAATACATATCTTCCATAATATCTTTTCAAGAAAATCAAGAAAATCTTTCTTGCCCATAATATTCAAAAATTTCGAAATATTCATATAGATAATCAAGTGGGAGATTTCTTGAATTTAATGAGATAATCTTGTATTCCAAGAATACATAACTTCATTCCATAACAAAATTCAAAGAAAATCTTTCTCCCTCTTTTATCCATAAATTTCGAAAAATAGAGGAAATATTAAGCAACAATATTTATTTTATTTTAATCACCTTTTCAGTTATTGGACTATATGTTGGGCTACTCAGGGGGCCTTTAGGAGAATTAAGATTGGACCTTCTAATGGATCTTGAATATCTAATATTGAGCCACAATATAATTCAAGCCCATAAATATTAATTAATCCCACTACATAATTAATATTGCACCATCCATCTTAACCCATATTACAGTCAATATGGCTCCCGGTCATTATTTCCCGTGTTTAAGATTATCTAGCCCATTAATTAATTCAAGTCACTGAAATAGCTTTCCGTTAATTAATATCTTTTGTCCTTGGTCGAGGAACGGTTCAACATTATTATCCATACCGGAAACTAATTCCACTTGCAAGATTTGGTATGATAAAACTTATGAACCTCCCAAGGGGGCAAATCAAGCAAGCGTACTTGCACACGATTCTTCGTATTAAATCTTAGCAATCACATGTGACCAATAATATTGCCCAAGATAAAAAGTATTGAATCTCTCTCTGATTCGCTACCCATGATAAGTCAAAGCAATAGTTACCAATCCCACGTGATCCTATTTAAGGGACGAAGGTTAAGAAACAACGAACCACTGAGGTCTAATTCTTCCTTGTTCAGTTCTGAAGAACTTATCCTCCTGTAGGTCCTATTCAGCGCATCAGTCATGCACTAGTGTAATCTCTTGGTCAAGACAAACCAATCTGAGTCTTACACCTCAACCTTTCGCGATGGTTGTTCATTTCCATCTAGGTCGTGAATGGCGTACTTTTAGTTACAAGAGACTGTTAATTTAATCTTCTGTGATCTGGTATCACCAAATTAACTACAGTGTAACACGTACGAATTATTGAACAGTTATGCAGTAAATATATATAACATTCAATCATATTTAAAGCATCAGTGATAAACAATTTATTTCAGTAAATAAGTCTGGAAATTCAGTTTCGATTATACAAAGTAAAAAGCATACTTTTCAGTATAATCCCAACATAATCGTCGTCGAAAAGGCGGTATTGCCAGCGCCGAGGAGGCGGGCATAATCGTCGCCGAGTAGGCAGGCATAATCATCGCCGAGAAGGCGGTATTGCCACACCGAAGAGGCGGGCATAATTGTCACCGAAAAGACGGTATTGCCACGCCGAAGAGGCGGGCATAATCGTCGCCGAGAAGGCGGTATTGCCACGCCGAAGAGGCGGGCATAATCATCGCCGAAAAGGTGGTATTGCCAGCACCGAGGAGGCACGCATAATCATCGCCGAGAAGTCGGTAGTGCCAGCGCCGAGTAGGTGGGCATAATCGCCGACGGATAAGCGGGGCCACGGTGGAGGCGGGCAAAATCGCCTCCGGTGGCGGCGGTAGTGCCAGCTACCAAGGCGGGCATAATCGCCGCCGAGAAGGGGTATTGCCACGCCAAGAGGCGGGCATAATCATCGCCGAAGGTCAGACACGTCAAGAGGCGTATAATCGCCGGCCAAAGGCGTATTACATGCGGAAGAGGCGGGCATAATTGCCACGAGGTGGCGTGCGGGCCAGAAGCGGGCATAATCGCCGCCGAGAGCGCGGTATTAAGCACCGGAAGAGGCGTATAACTATCGCTAAAAGGCGATTGTCACAATCAAGAGGCAGGCATAATCGTCGCTTTAAAGATCGTATTGCTATGCCGTAAGAGCATGGGCATAATCGCTGCCACCGAAAAGGCGGTATTGCCGGGTTAGAGGCGGCATAATTTGCCACCGAAAAGGCGGTATTGTTTGCCGAAGAGGCGGTATGGACCGCCAGCTAAAGGCGGTATTACCACGCCAATAGTTGGTATAATCATCGCCCGAAAAGCGACTAGTGCGAAAGGCATAATAGGTTGGCATAATCATTGCCAGAAGCGGTAGTGCCAGCGCCGAATAGGCGGGCATAATCATCGCCGAAAAGGCGATTATTGCCACAATCAATAAAGTGGGCATAATCATCGCCGAAAAGGCGGTAAAGCCGCCGCTTAAATAAAGGCATAATCATCGCCGAGAACGCGGTAGTGTCGGTCTGCGAGTAGGCGAAAGCATAATCATCGCCGGAAGGCGGTATTGCCACGCCCAAAAGAGGGCATAATCGCCACCGAGAAGGCGTAAGTGCTAGTAGCCGAGTAAAGCGGCATAATCATCGCCGAGAAGGTAGTATTGCCACACCGAAGAGGCGGATATAATCGCCGCCAGTGCGCGCGGTATCTCCATGCCAAAGAGGCGGGCATAATCGCATGTGGCTTTTTTTGTAATTTGGCCGGTAGTGTCGTTTTTCTTCAATGAATTCGAACAAGATCTGCGTGTCTATGTTCCACCCTCGACTTCTTTGGTTTTTGATTGTCTTATTGAGGTGCAATCGGTTGATCGCCTTATTTAGTCTGCGACCGGATGGGTTAACTTATGTGCAACACCCTTTCTTGTTTCGTGATCGTCTTATGTTAGCCGCGATCACTATTCCGCCTTTATTCGTCTTATTTAGGCTGCGGCCCGTACTCATCACTACCGCTTGTTGCGGTATCTCGTAAAGACGAGTCATCTTATTTAGTTGCGACTCGTACCCATCACTTTCGCTTTCTTTCAAGGGTATCTAAGTACGAATTGTTTCGTCGGTGAACATAAACTTACGCTTTCGTTCGCCTTTGTTCGGGTCATCCCCGCTTAGGTGCGACCATTAAGTAGAGGCACGGCCAAAAATAAATGAAAATAAACGAATGAATGAAAAGCCACGAGGACATAAATATAATAAACTCCGTGGGGGGCGGGTAAAAGGACTACCCGTAGATTCTTTTTTAAGTTTGGTCTCGAGACTCAAGGTGCTCGAGCATTTTCTTTTTTTCACCTTTGCCACCTTTTTTTTTTTTTTTTTTACCGGGCGAAAAAATCGGGCCCATAAATTACATGGGTTGGAGGCTTATTCAAACAAAGAGGCCCAGAGGCTTGTTTGAATAAAATTAGCCGCCCCAACGAAAACAAAGCCCATCCAAGAATTTATCCGTAAATTTAACCCAACATCCTCGGCCTTTAAATTTTCTTGAATAAATTCTTGGGCCCAATACCGAATAAGTCCGCCCAATCCTTTGTGCGGCCTTATCTCAAATCCAAACTTCCTGAATATACACCCACGAATCCTTCCAAATTTACACGCCCAAAAAAAAGTATCGATCGTCATCCCGAACCTCCACCGCCGAAGCCCGAAGTTCGCTCTGTTGCCATCGACCCGGCTGGCGTTCCACCACGCCACCATAGCGGGCTGGATATCGGTGGTTTTGGCGGTGCAGATCGCGGCGGCCTAGAGGTGGATTCGCCCGCCGAAGTCGATTTGATGGGTTTGAGTCGGTGTCTTGTGAGGGGAGGCTTCTGGTGTTGGTGATTTTGCAGAGGTGGGTCTCAATTTCGGCACCAGAGACTCGGCGGCTTCTGTGGATTTGAGGCCCGGAGGCTGGTTGATTCACACAAAATTGAACGGGGATGGGACGGCCTTGTGGCGTCGTCGTTTGTTGGAGCATGGTGTGGTCAGCGTAATTTGAATCGGGGCCAAGACCGGGAAGAGCTTTTGCTCCAGAGGCCTTCTTCTTCCTATATTATCTTTTTTTGTGTAAGTATCGGTGTACGTATATGTGTGGTATCTGTTGGATTTTTGAGGAATTATTGAGGAATTGATTGGCTTTTTTTTTTGTGGGCTGTATGTTTGGATTTTTTAAAGGAACAATGGATGTTTTAAAGGAACAACGAAATTGTTTCCTTGTTCTTGTACAGGGATTGAAAAAATGGTGTAAACGTATGTTTTTGGCTATGTTCTTGAGATTTTTTGGGTTTGTGGGATTCGAAAATTGGTGAAGATGAACAACGAATTTTTCAATCTACCCTCCTTCTAGCGCCAATTGTTGACAGTCAAATATTTCACAATTCTGATGTGGCTTGTTGAATTTAACCACCAAACAAATAATTAATCGAACAAGAACACTGCAGGAAGAACCGTAGTTCTTCCCTGAAATATGGGTTTTTGGTATATAAGTGGAATGATGGAAACATTCCAGTGTTTTTTTACAATGAAGGGTGAGGTCCTTTATATAAAGAGGACCAGCATGACAAATCGTAAGCAAGACAAATCATGTGCATAAAGCATGACAAAACATATGCGTAAGCACGACAAATCACTAAGCACGACAAATCACGTGGTCTCGGTGGGACCTGCTGACGTGTGATAATTCATCTTGTTGACGTGTGATAAATCTGGTGATGCTGACGTGTGATAAATCTGGTGACAACAGCTGCAACTACAAACATCTCTTGCAGATAAAATGACTACTTTGGAAGGCAAGATTGATGTAGTCAAAACTGAGCTCAATGCAGAGATGAAGCAGATGTATCAGGAAAGAACAGCCTATCTAGAAGCAAAGCTGGTTGAGAAGAATGATCTAATGATCAAGACAGTTGTTGAGGAAATGGGCTCTATGCTCCTGACCAAGATGACAGAGATGATGCATAATGTCTTCTCAAATCAGTTTGCACCTCTTTCTGAAGAGTTCTCAATAGCTAAAAATCACATGAGAAGGCTAGAGGATGAGCACGATCAGTTGGCAGGGGAAGTGCGAAGTATAAGCAAAGAGCAATATCATATGGATACTGCACTTTCTCAACTTCTTCCGAGGTATGGTGCCAAAAAGGTGTTGGGAGTATACTGGAAAGTATGCTTTTACTTTGTATAATCAGACTGAATTTCGGACTTATTTACTGAAATAAATTGTTTATCACTGATGCTTTAAATATCATCGAATGTTACATATATTTACTGCATAACTGTTCAATAAATAGTATGCGTTACATTGTAGTTAATTTAGTGATACCAGATCACAGAAGATTAAATTAACAGTTCCTTGTAACTAAAAGTACACCATTCACGACCTAGATGGAAATGAACAATCAATCGTGAAAGGTTGTAGTGTAAGGCTCAGATTGGTTTGTCTTGACCAAGACATTACACTAGTGCATGACTGATGCGTTGAAGAGGACCTACAGGATGACAAATTCTACAGAACTGAACTAGGAAGAATTAGACCTCAGTGGTTAGTTATTTCTTAATCTTCGTCCCTTAAATAGGATTGCGTGTGGTTAGTAACTATTGCTTTGACTTATTACGGGAAGAGAATCAATGAGATTCAATACCCTATATCTTGGGCAATATAATTGGTCACATGCGATTGCTAAGATTTAATACGGAGAATCGTGTGCAAGAACGCTTGTTCGATTTGCCCCCTTGGGAGGTTCATAAGTTTTATCATATCAAATCTTGCAAGTGGAACTAGTTTCCGGTATGGATAATAATGTTGAACCGTTCCTTTACCAAGGATAAAAGATATTAATTAATGGAAAGCTATTTCAGTGGCTTGAATTAATTAATGGGCTAGATAATCTTAAACACGGGAAATAATAACCGGGGGCCATATTAACTGTAATATGGGTTAAGATGGATAGTGCAATATTAATTATGTAGTGGGATTAATTAATATTTATGGGGTTGAATAATATTGTGGCTCAATATTGATAATTCAAGATCCATTGAAAGGTCCAATCTTAATTCTCCTAAAGGCCCCCCAAGTAGCCCAAGATAAAGTCCAATAACTGAAAAAGGTGTTTAAAAATAAAATAAATTTGTTGCTTATTTTTCCTCATATTTTTCGAAAATTATGGATAAAAGGGGAGAAAGATTTTCTTTGAATTTTGTTATGGAATGAAGATATGTATTCTTGGAATACAAGATTATCTCATTAAATTCAAGAAATCTCCCACTTGGTTATTCATAGTGTGATTTTCGAAAATTTTGAAATATAAAGGGAAAGAAAGATTTTCTTGATTTTCTTGAAAAGATATTATGGAAGATATGTATTTCTTGGAATACAAGTATATCTCATAAATTCAAGAAGATCCAAATCTTGGAATCTTGATCCTATTATTTCAAAAATTTCCATAACAAGATGAGGTGGGATTTTTGTGGAATATTTTAATTATGGAGAAAAGAATATAGGAGATATATTCAAGATTTCTTGGAGATCAAGAAAAAGATTTTCCCATATTATTTTATCACTAAAAATCGTCCAACTCCCTCTATAAATAGGGGATGAATGTTTCATTCCCAAGTGCAATTCCATGTGCTGGAAAAATTAGTAAATCCACAAAGGTGGTGCAACAAATTTTATTTTTTCCTTTTGTTAATTGTTCGCGAGCTTCCTTCCACCGGATTGTCGAACAATGACTAGGGAATACTTAGGAAGGACTTTTGGTGTGTTTTCATAGACGAGACCATTGCCATTCCAAGAGGTAAGTTCAGGTAAACTCGTAGTAATTCCGCATGCGTAGGATTTACGTGAATTGTTTATATGCATGATTTGTTGTTGAATTATTATTTGAATTAATTTAGGATTAATTCATGCCAGTAATAATTGTCAGAATTAAATTTTTATTTAAATATTCATCCCGAATAGATCCGGGCAATTAATTCCCCAACAAAAGGGGGAAATGCCTGGTGGCAAACTAAGTGAGTTGTTGGCACAAACCTTGAAGAGAAAGGCTCAGAAAGAAGCTGAAGAAAAGATAATTGCTGATGCCTTAAAAGAAGTCGAAGCCACTGAGAAGCTCAAGTTCAAAGAAGCTGAGAAGCCTATCTACACTCAAACTTCTGAGCAAACTATTCAGGAAGTAATTTCTGAGAAACTGAGTGGTAGAAGGATGATTGAGACAAGCCAAGCCGGTGAAGAACAAGTCAGACCTGGAAAGAGAAAGGCTATGGCATTTGTAGAATAAGAGAAGAAGAAAAGAGCTAAAACTTCTAAGTCTACTCAGAGGAAATTAATAATAGATTTTGAAGAATCTGAGGAAGAAGCTGAAAAAGAAGTCTTCAATACTAAGAAAGCTCTGAAAACCCTTCAAATTGAAAAGGAGAAGAAGACTGCTGCTTCTGTATCAGGTGTTCCTGTGATCAGGAAAAAGAAAGAAGAAGAGCAGAAAAGAAGAAGTGGTTTCAAGAAGTTTTTGAGCAAAAGGAGGGGTACAGAGAAAACTCAGAAATGGCCGCACATTGACAAATGGATGCCTATTCAGTTCAATGATGCGTGGGAGGAGATCAAGAGAACCTTCTGGTTCTATTATGAGATTCTGAGAGAATGGAGGGGGAGCAGCTCAGATATGAATGAAGCCTTCATTGAGTACTTACTGACATTCTATCCTAAGTACCTGCAAAGTTGGATCAACTTGGCAGATGAAGGAAATACTCAGATAGTATCCCCTGGTCCATACACTTACCCAGCTCCAAGACTTGAGAATGACTATGTGAATGAAACAGCCATTTCTCAGGAGATAGCTCAGTATGCCATCCAGCTAGGCCTAACAGGAAACAACCCTGATATCATCAAAGCAAGGGATGAACTGAAGAAGAGATACTATGGGATGTTCAACCTGGAGGTGCTAGAGGATGAAGTAGAAGAAGACTGAAGATTTTGTACTTCTGTTTTTGTTTTTTATTTTCATTGTAATCTGTAACTCTTATCTCACATCAATGAAAATTTTATCTTTATGCTCAAAGATAATATCTCATTGTCTTTTTACATGTCTTTTATGTTTGATATGCCTTATGTTTTGAAATTATTGGGAGAATTGCCATTTTGGATTGTAATAGACAAACTAAAACCTGAGTAGGTTAGGTTTTTGTAACAAGATGGTTTTGGCATCATCAAAAAGGGGGAAATTGTTGGGAGATGAATTTAATAAAGAAGTTTTGATTAGATCCCAAAACACCTGAGTATGACATGTTCAGGGTAATCTTGATAGATCGAGTCGGATTCAAAGATAGAGTGTTCGTAAGTTATCTCGCACTATGTATAGTCACAGATATAGAAAGTTAGAAATCAAGACTCAAGAAGTAATCAAGAAATCAAGACTTAGTAAGTAATCAAGAAATCAAGACTCAAGAAGTAATCAAGAAATCAAGACTCAAGAAGTTGTCAAGAAATCAAGACTCAAGAAGTAATCAAGACTCAAGAAGTAAATCAAGAAATCAAGACTTAAGAAGTTGTCAAGAAATCAAGACTCAAGAAGAATCAAGAAATCAAGACTCAAGAAAGTTATCAAGACATCAAGACTCAAGAAGTTACTAAAGAAATCAAGACTCAAGATGTCATCAAGACTCAAAGAAGTTATCAAGACACCAAGACTCAATAAGTAATCAAGAAATCAAGACTCAAGAAGTTATCAAGACATCAAGACTCAAAGAAGTTATCAAGACATCAAGACTCAAGATGTCATCAAGACATCAAGACTCAAGATGTCATCAAGACATCAAGACTCAAGATGTCATCAAGACTCGGAAGATATCAAGACTCAAGATATCAAGACTCAAAAGATATCAAGACCCGGAGGTTATCAAGACTCAAGATAACCTGAATGTTCCGAGGCACTGAATAATATCTATTTGAAGACTACAAAACTGAGAAAAACGCAAACATTCAGAAAAATAGATATTGCCCAAAACATTCATATGCAGACAAAAGGAACTAAGTCTAAAGTGTTGTTTAAGGTTATCTCATTCAGAGAGATTGACCAAAAAGAGCCAATTATGTTTGTCTACATTTCATCAAGACAAGAACCAATCAGAGGAAGACAACATTGTACTTTACTGACACTGAAAGCGACATGTCACTGAAGCATGTCAGTAGTACTATGTTCCAGACTGTAAAAATTGGTGATTGGCTACATGACTGCATATTTCCTAAAACATGCAAGGGAGTATTCAAACCCTAAATATAGTCGTTCATCAAACACCATAAGAGGAAACTCATGAAGTTATCTCCTCCAACGGATAGTTTTTCAAGAGTGACCTTGGTGAAGTTGCCTATAAATACTAGTGACCCTTTACATCGAGAGGTTACGGGAAATTTCAAAGCAACTCAAGAGCTCATTCGTATTATTGCAAATTGAAGCACTCGAAAAACCTAGAATTTCCCAAGTGTTTCACATTGGAGAGAGCTCATTCACTAAGCCTAGATTGATAAGTTATCCAAAGCTTAGTAGAGATATCCTAGCCTTTGCATTGTTCTTATTGTAAAGGATATCTCATCCTAGTTGGAAACCAACCCAAAACCCAAACCCTTTTGTTAAGGTAGTTTGTGTGTGTTTTGTTGGTGAGTTGGAGTTGTAAAGAGTTAGTAAGCTACAGTGTGTTAGCCAGAAAACTTTAGAGAAGAAGTTAGTAAGCTACTTGTGGTAGTCTGAATACTTGTGTGTGTTTGAGTTAGTAAGCTGCAGTGAGTCAGCCAGAAAACTCAAAGTAGAAAAGTGAGTAAGCTACAGTGAGTTAGCCAGAAAGCTTTAGGAAGTGGTTAAGGAATTTCTCTGAAGGTCGGAGAGAGTGGACGTAGGAGCTTGAGTCTCCGAACCACTATAATTGCTGTGTTGTTTTGCTTTCTGTACTGCATTATTATCTATTGCATGTTTTTCACTGAAAGCATAATTCACTGATATTCAGTTGAAACCAATCCACTGAACTTGCATCAAACTGATCACAGTCTTAATCACTGTTTTATTAAAAGGAAGATTTTCGGCCTTATTCAGTTGGAACAAATCACTGAACACGTGTATTCCCCCCCCATACACGTGTGAGACTCGTTAGCATCGGGACCAACATCATACATTAATATTAAATGAACTAGAATATTAAATCAAACTGAATATCATCGAGTATTATGTCCTTACAATAGATTGTCTTTAGGACACTAACACTAACACCCTGAACCCCGTTTGTGCATTTTCCACGACTCGGATGCTTGAATTGACTTGAAAAATGGATTTCGTGGCCATTTTTGTGGAGGAATGCACAGTTCCCCAGCAAAAAAATACTGTTATCATGGGGAACCAAAAACGCCCCATTCGCATCTGGGACGGGGTATCCTGCCTCGTTAGGGCATTTTTCACGACCCGAATGCTTGAATTGACCTAACAAAGGGATTATGTGGCCAATTTTGTGGGGGGTGCAAAGTTCCTAGCAAAAAAATATTGTTATCATGGGGAGCAAAAATTACCCCCTTCGCGTCGGGGATGGGGTACCCTGTGCCCCGTTCATGCATTTTCCAAGACCCGGATGCTTGAATTAACTTGACAAATGGATTCTGTGGCCGATTTTGTGGGGGGATGCAAAGTTTCCCAGCAAAAAAATATTGTTATCACAGGGAACCAAAAATGCCCCCTTTGTATCCGGGATGGGGTACCTTGCACCCCGTTCGCATTTTCCATGACCCAGATGCTTGAATTTACTTGAAAAATAGATTTTGTGGCCGATTTTGTGGGGGGGTGCAAAATTCCCCAGCAAAAAAATTTTGTTATCATAGGGAAACAAAAACACTCTCTTCTCGTCCAGGACGGGGTACCCTGCACCCCATTCGTGCATTTTCCATGACCCAGATGCTTGAATTGACTTGAAAAATGAATTACGTAGCCAATTTTGTGGAAGGATGCAAAGTTCCCCAGCAAAAAAATATCGTTATCATAGGGAACCAAACACGCCTCCTTCGCATCCGGGACGAAGTACCTTGCGCCACGTTCTTGCATTTTTCACGACCTGGATGCTTGAATTGACTTGACAAATGGATTTTGTGGCCGATTTTGTGGGGGGATGCAAAGTTCCCCAGCAAAAAAATATTGTTATCATGGGGAACAAAAAATGCCCCCTTCGCGTCCGGGACGGGGTACCCTACGCCCCGTTCGTGCATTTTCCACGACTCGGATGCTTGAATTGACTTTTGGATTCTATGTCGATTTTGTAAAGGGATACAAAGTTCCCCAGCAAAAAAATATTGTTATCATGGGGAACCAAAAACGCCTCATCCGCATCCGAGATGGGGTACCCTGCGCCCCTTTCTTGCATTTTCCACAACCCAGATGCTTGAATTGACTTGAAAAATGGATTCTGTGGCCGATTTTGTGGGGAGATGCAAAGTTCCCCAGAAAAAAAAAACGTCATCATGGGGAGCCAAAAACGTCCCCTTTGCGTCTGGGAGGGGGTACCTTGCACTCCGTTCGTGCATTTTTCACGACCCGGATGCTTGAATTGACTTGACAACTTGATATGTGGCCAATTTATGCAAAGTTCCTCAGCATAAAAATATTGTTATCATGGGGAACAAAAAACGCCCCCTTCGCGTCCAGGACGGGGTACCCTGCGCCCCATTCGTGCATTTTGCACGACCCGGATGCTTGAATTAACTTGACAAATAGATTCTGTGGCCGATTTTGTGGGGGGATGCAAAGCTCCCTAGCAAAAAAATATTGTTATCATGGTGAATAAAAAATGCCCCCTTCGCGTTCGGGACGGAGTATCCTGAGCCCCGTTCGTGCATTTTCCACAACCCGGATGCTTGAATTGACTTGAAAAATGGATTTTGTGGCCGATTTTGTGGGGGGAGGGGGTGTGTGAAGTTCCCCACCAAAAAAATAATGTAATCATGGGGAACCAAAAACGCCCATCTGCATCCGGGACAGGGTACCCTGCGCCCAATTCTTTGTGTTGGTGATTGTCATTTTTTATTCATTTAATTTCTCGTTTATTTTTTATTTTCCTCTTGTTATGAATTTGGACTTAATTTCCCAACATTTAAAACCATGTCTGCTTGACTAGATGACTCTGATTTCCCACCCAGCTCGTGGCTTTTTAGAACCATGAGCAAGAAATAAAAAATGAAGTAATTCGATTTTTTAAAATCATAATAAAAGATTTTTTTATTTTATTTTTTGTGGGAGGCCACAGGTTTTCTTCATATTCCTATTTGACACTAGGACCCCTTGTATTTCTACTATTAATGGGGAATTGTTCATTGACATTTGAAATGAATAAATTAGTTTTTTATAAAGGTTTTTGGTCAATTTAAATAAATAAGACAAAAATAAGTTGTTTTTGTGTGTAATTATTGGTGACTTGAGATGTAATTTAGTGATGTTTACAGTGGGATAGTTTGAAACGGTAAAATTATTATACTGCTATTTTAGATATGTGAAAAAAAAGTCCTAATTTTGAGCAATCTAAATAAAGACATAAAGATTACTATATGTATATAAATGTGTTATTTATATATTTATCTTTATTATTATTTTGCTGATACGAGTGTTTAAATTTATTGGTGTAATTATTATAAATTAGTTGTATGTACTATTGAAATTAGATCTAAATCATAAGTTGAATCATTTTAAATTAAATTATTAATTGACATTACTATTGATTGTACAGCTACACTACGTTGATTGTGTAAAACTCCATACCCACATTTTTAAGCGAAAATACTAATCGGGACCAACACAGGACAAATGATGTTGATTCCGAGAATTACGTTGACCGGTTTTTTACCATAAAAACGGGTTTATATGTGTAATCGGACCGATTTCAGAACCGGTTCACGGTTAAATCGGTTGAACCTGCCGGTCCAACCCGATTCTGAAAACACTGCTTTTACCTAAGTGAATCAAGTAAAATTCTATTTTCTTAGCAAATTAATTTAATATCTGACGTGTCACAATTAGTTTCTCATATTTTTTTATTTTTCTCATATTAACCAATCCTTTTGACTGGAGTGATGCTTGTGTGAACTGCACAAGATGCAATTGATGCAATTGGATTCAATTTTAATTTAGATGGACCATTAACCCTTAATTTAAGCCCTAAACCATGACTCATAAACCCTAAATCATTTACCATTCAGGTCGAGTGAACCAGGAACCACTTGGGCCGGGTTTGGATCGAGTCGGGTTGGGACCGGACTGGTAAAAAAAAAACTGAAAAAAAATATTTAAAAAAAAAGAGAAAAAACTAAACTTATTTGGGTCGGATGAATGAATCAATCGGGTCGAGTTCGGGTGGGTTGGGTTCAGGTCTGGTAAAAAATTGAAAAAAAAAACTGAAAAAAAATTAGGAAAAAAACTAAAAAAAATTCAATTGCATCAATTTAGAACAGTACATTAGAGAATTTGCCGACTGTTTTCGATTAGAAGAAAAATATAAAAATAGAGTTTTGATTCAAAATATTTAATTAAAACTTTATCAACTAGAGCCTTCTAGTTAGAGCGGGCAATTTGGGTCCGGCCCACCCGAGCCCAAGTATGGGCTGGGCTAAAAAATTAGTGGCCCGAAAAGAGTCGGGCCTAATGGGCTTGGGCCAATTTGGTCCGACGGGTCATGGGCCGCCCGTTTGGCCCGACAAATTTTTTTTTTATTATTTTATTTATAATTCTTTATAGAAATTATAAAGACTAAAGAAATTAATTTTTTATAATTTGTCAAACTACGAGTTCTTTTGATATAAAGTTAATATTTTCGTGTACATAAGATTGTATTTTAATAACTATAATTATTATTTTATTTTTTTAATCATAAAATAAAGTTAATTGATAAGGGTAGAAAAAAAAAAAAAAAAATTCTGAAAATAAATAATGTAATTTTGTAAAAGAAATAAAATAATTAAATAAAGAAAAAATCATGTGTCGGGCCGGCCCATGTAGCACGTGAGCCCATCTTGGACTGAGTTGAAATTTGCATTTACATGGGCTTTCGATGATGATGGGCCAGTAAATTTCAAATATAAACATAACTTGGCCCGATGGGCCGGGCCGGGCGGTCCGTTTTGCCGGCTCTACTTCTAGTATACTGGAGTGGAGACTAACCGAAGTTTCCAGGCCCGATAAAGGATATACTCCACTATTGTATTCTTTTTTTCAACAATTAATTAATTGATTAATTATCCAATTCCTTTCATCTTTATGTTTGGATTTCCATACTAGTTGGCTATAATGGCGACTTCTAGAAGCTCATCAGCGTTGCGGCTGAGCAGATCGGCAGCAGCTGTGCTTAGGGCAAGCGGCAACAGAGTTCCGGGGCATTCGATCAGCGCCGCTCCCGCTGTCATCCTCCGCCGTCGCGCCGAGAATAGAATTTCTTCTACTTTATTCTCTGCATCATGCCTCCTGAACCGCATTGCGTCCAACCCCCGCTCTTACTCTGCGTCTGCTTCCACGGGCCAGGTACATGAATTATTTTACCAATTAGGATGTAGTTCATCTCTTTTTTTTTAAATAGAGCCCCCTCTCTGAAGTCGGAATAATTTTTTGTTTGCGAGTTCGCAATTGTAATTCTCAAGCGGAACGATGAAGGAGAAATCCAGTAGTTGTGCTATGAGAATAAAAAACAGATGCTTGAGGTATTGTAATTTGTAAATTGGCTGGACATGGCGTCCACATCAACTCTGCCACATGTTCTATAGTTTCTTTCAGTAGAGTATCCTGGAAAATGATTATCTTGGATATAAATTTCGTTTTAGTCAACTGAAGATTTATTTTTTAAAATTTGAACTTCACCAAATGTGTTATTTGCTTAATAGATTAGTAACTCAGAATTCACTGAGATGGCATGGGATGGAATCATTGGAGCTGTGGATGCAGCTAGAGACGGTAAACATCAAGTGGTAGAAACCGAACATCTCATGAAAGCCCTTTTGGAACAAAAGGATGGGCTTGCTAGAAGAATATTCACCAAGGCTGGTGTTGACAACTCATCACTTCTGCAGTCAACTGATAACTTCATATCTCAGCAGCCAAAGGTATGATCTTTGAGAGCATAGATGACTTAAAATGCCTAAGAGTATTCATGCAGTGTTTTCTTTGCAGGTTTCAGGGGTCACAACTGGACCTATTGTGGGCTCTCATCTTAATTCTCTGTTGGATAATGCAAGGAAATTAAAAAAACAAATGGGTGATTCATTTCTGTCTGTTGAGCATCTAGTATTGGCATTCCCGTTGGATAAGAGATTTGGGCAACAACTGTTCAAAAATCTTCAGTTAAGTGAGGAAGCGCTGAAGGATGCTGTTCAAGCTGTTCGTGGCATTCAAAGAGTAACTGACCAAAGTATATACTTGTATCATGCGGGTCAACTTTTAAGTGAAAATAAATTGTGGATGTTATTCTGTTGTGTCATGATAAAAAGAAGACACAGTTAACACTCATCTTCCCTTCTATAAATGCAGATGATTCATGAATATAAAAAGAACTCTGTGGCAAGGTTAATTAGTGGTACAGGAAGAAAGCATAAATAAATTATTTAATAAACCATCTTTAATGGAGTGAAGAAAATGATTCTGTTTCTCGCTCTTAATCAGCTTAATCACGAGCTTGATCCTTATTTTCTTTAGATGATCAGTTTCCACCGCAAAATGCTCACAACATGTACCACTTTCTCTTTTTATTCACTATTCCCCCTGCTGTTAGAGTTCCCCTTCATTGGTTGTTCTTAGACTTTTGTCATTTATAAGTTATTTATTGGTTCCAGATCCAGAAGGTAAATATGAGGCACTTGATAAATATGGGAATGACTTAACTGAACTTGCGAGACGTGGAAAGCTTGACCCAGTTATTGGACGCGATGATGAAATTCGGCGATGCATTCAAATTTTATCTCGCAGGACAAAGAACAACCCTGTTATAATTGGGGAACCTGGAGTTGGGAAAACTGCAATTGCTGAAGGGTATCATCTCAAAAATCTTAGTAATGTTAAATTCTTAGAAAAGTTTCTGCTGCTCCTTTGGAATATCTCTTTTCCTGTCTTAGCTAATTGCTGCGTATCATACTCATAGAATTAAATTACTTGTATTATTATCTTACATCTATTGCTAGGTTGAGTTCCAATAATGAAGTGATAATTATCTTAAAATAGCATGCAGAACAGCTATGACAAATATTGATCTGAAAACTTGGGGTAGGTTTTTTCTGTTGGTAAGATTGAGCTTTAAATATCTTTGCATATCAGACATAATGTTTCTTTTTTAATGACTTATATTTAACACTGGAATCAGAATATGGGCGGAAAATGAGATTGGGGTGTTTGTTTTCATTGGTTTTCCTGTTTGGTTTAGGGACAGAAAACTACTAGGGGTGGAATTCCTGCATAGTCCAGTTTCAAGATGCTAGTCTGGTAATACAGTCAAGGTTGCTCATTTATGTTATGATGAGAACTTGCCCAAATTATTTAATGAAGATAAATATAGAAAATATATATCAAAGGAAGAAAATAAAGGGAGGGGATCTTATAGATTTAGGATTTTATTTTATTAGCTTATTTAATTTGATATGATTAGATTTGTAGATATCAGTAAATCTGATTTCTTTTTGCACAAGTAGAGAAGTCCATGGGCTTTAGGTTTTCTTACTCTTATTTAATAAGCGTAGGATTGTACTACAGAAGGATTATGAGAGAAATATAGAACTTTTTACAGTGTTTTGCTGCGTTTCTAGCTATTCCGTGCATTCATTCGGTGTCCCTAGTTTTTCTCGTATTGAGGTTTCATCAATTGGCCTCAGAGTCGGTCTGTTATCACACGCTATTCCGCTAGCAATGGTGACTAACAAGGAACGGTTCAAAAATCTGGAAACTTCCATGGATGAACTGAGCAACGCGGTGCGTTAGTTGACGATGCAACGCGAACGCCGACGGGTGGTGGACGTCGGGATAGACGTTCTGAGGGACCACTTTCGGACGCTGGAATCATCGATCGACAAGAACAGGGATTGAGAAGGTTTCGACGTCGCGAGAATGACGAATCCGTTCTCGGACGTCTGAAAAAAAAAAATTCCGTGAAGTCGGGAATCATCTCGCCGCAATAACACGCGATACCATCACAACGATGCCGCAAATTGGGAGGTGGGCGACATGCCAACGAAGCGCAACCACGAAAAGGGAAGAGTCGCGTTAAGCCCGAAATAGGGAAGAACCGAAAATCCTTTATTTGAAATTCGAGGTTTCATCGCGATAGATCGGACACGCAGAATCGGAGGAGGGCAACGATTCCAAGGAAGGATCGATGGCACCACAAAAGCGTCGGTGTATTTTGAGCAAGGCGGACGTCGGGATAGACGTCGGGGAGAGACATCGTGCACCAAGCATCATTGATCGCGACGAGGGCATCATCGACAATATTATGATGGTGAACCAACCCGATGATTAAGTGGGAGAGTAAAAATTTGTTTGTAATTTACCCCCGGTCTGTTCCACGAGGGGCGGGTCAAAATTTTCGAAATTGGAAGGAGAAGGCGGGGAGATCGGCGAGTCCTGACAACAAAGGTCCTAAATATGACGAAGAACCGGAAGAGTGGTTCGAACTTGTTAATGAGGATCATAAATATGATGAAGAACCCGTAAGAGTGGTTTGAACAGTTAACAAAGGGTCCTAAATCGATGAAGAACCGAAAAGAGCAACTAACCGATGGACCAATCAATTGGAGGGTAGAAAAAATTTGAAACGATGCCGATTTAAAGGACATTCAAATGAAGGACTCTGTTCAAATTGCTTCAAATTACATGGATGCAAAGCCATTGATCGGATGAACGAAGGCCCTAAATACGATGAGGAACCTGGAAGAGCAATTAACCGAGGGAAATGAGGAGAGTGTTGAGTTTTCAATAAAATCGGGTCCCTTGAGTAGCTATTGTGAGTGCTCACTAAGTCTAAATGGGTTTGGGAATTGAAATGGCTTTATTACCGGCTTTCATTTGTAAGGAATACACAAATCGCCCGTAACTTGGGGATTGGTTTTAAAAAGAGTTGTTTACGTGAGAATCGCCTCTGAACTTTTTGGAGAGCTATTGTCCGAGTTAAATGGAAAACTCTTGAGCATAAGCGTGAGACATGAGAATCGATGGAGGAGGCTGCGAGGCGTGATTTCGGATCTTAACCTTGAGGACAAGGTTCATTTCGAAGGCGGGGGTGATGATGAGAACTTGCCCAAATTATTTAATGAAGATAAATATAGAAAAGATATATCGAAGGAAGAAAATAAAGGGAGGGGATCTTATAGATTTAGGATTTTATTTTATTAGCTTATTTAATTTGATATGATTAGATTTGTAGATATCGATGAATCGATTTCTTTTTGCACAAGTAGAAAGCCCATGGGCTTTAGGTTTTCTTACTCTTATTTAATAAGCGTGGGATTGTACTCTGAAAGGATTATGAGAGAAATATAGAACTTTTTACGGTTTTCTTTGCGTTTCTAGCTATTAAAATTCATTCATTCGGTGTCGCTAGTTTTCCTCGTATTGAGGTTTCATCATGTTATCAGTTTCCATTTTTCCTGCATAACTAATGAGATTTTTTAGGATACCATTATCTTCCTCGATAAAAACATGACTAATGAAATTTTTTAGGATATTATTCTCTTTTCTAAATAAAAACATGACTCTGTCATTGAAGATCATGCATTAAATAGAGAGCTTTGGGTAAGTATCACTCAGTATGCTCAAGGAATATTGGAGTTGTAGAACTGATGGAGGTTCTGCATTTCAACTGTAGCAATACCTTGCATTAGAAAAGTTTTAACACACAAAGGTTTTGTGTATAGAGCACAAGTTTGTAACAGCAAACACCATCTATTTTGCAGGTTAGCTCAAAGGATTGTCCGGGGAGATGTTCCAGAGCCCCTGCTCAATTGTAAGGTAGTCTCTTCATCATTGCACTTGTAAGTTGAACAACTTATCATCAGCAATTTGTTCATTTGTTCATTATCTTAGCATCTTTAGTAGAATTGCAATGTGCCTTCTTAAAACTATGCATCTATGGAATTTGTGGCAGTAATCACTTTGTATTGTTCTTTGGGTGCTAATGTGCAGTGCGACAATTCTATATTTAGCAGGTTCCGATAACTGATAGTTGAGAATGGTCATAATAAGTTAATAACATCAAACCCTTTTGTAGTTTTTATGGCAAATAGTTGTTATTTTATAAAAGAAAAATAATAAAAAAGAGGAACCACATCCCAGTCTGAGAAAAGAAAGGAGCCTTGTTAAAACCTTCTGTTGGTCCCGGTGCAAACGAGTCTCACACGTGTATGGGGAGGGGGGATACACGTATTCAGTGATTTTTAAAACTTTTTCTTCACTGAGGTCAAATGGGTCAGGTTATCCTGATATTTTTGCCCTGAGAAGCACAAATCGCCCTGAGTCAAAGTGTACTGAGACAATGATCCTGAGCATCTTTCAAAAGCTTCAGATTAGCCCAACTGATCCTGAATTTATCAGAGATCCTGAGGAGCTTGGATCAGATAATTATCTTACTGAACACTCAGTAGAGTTAGTTCAGTTTGGTAACTATCTGTTCTAGCTACTCAAGTGTGCGGAATGGTTGGCCCTAAGTTTATACTCGTTTTAGCTTTGCTGAACTTCTCTTCCTTTAATAAAACAGTGATTAGGGTTGTGAACAATTTGATGCAAATTCAGTGGATTGGTTCCAACTGAATATCAGTAAAATCAGCTTTCAGTGAAAAACATGCAATAGATATAATGCAGTACAGAAAGCAAATAACACAGCAATTATAGTGGTTCAAAGACTCAAGTTCCTACGTCCACTCTCTCTGATCTTCAGAGAAATTCCTTAACCACTTCCTAAAGCTTTCAGGCTAACTCACTGTAGCTTACTCACTTTTTTACCTTGAGTTTTCTGGCTGACTCACTGCAGCTTTCTAACTCAACAAACACAAGTTTTCAGACTACCACAAGTAGCTTACTAACTTCTTCTCTAGAGTTTTCTGGCTGACTAACCTGCAGCTTACTCACTCTTTACAACTCTAACTCACTAACAAATCACACACACTCAAACTACCTTATCAAAGGGTTTGGGTTTGGGTTGGTTTCCAACTAGGGTGAGATATCCTTTACAGTAAGAACAAATGCAAAGGCTAAGATATCTCTACTAAGCTTTGGATATTTCTATCAAATCTGGGCTTAGTGAATGAGCTCTCTCCAATGTGAAACACTTGGGAAATTCTAGGGTTTTCGAGTGCTTCAATTTGCAAGAATACGAATGAGCTCTTGAGTTGCTTGAAATTTCCCGTAACCTTTCAATGTAGAAGGTCACTGGTATTTATAGGCAACTTCTCCAAAGGTTACTCTTGAAAAACTATCCGTTGGAAGAGATAGCATCAAGGGTTTCCTCTTCTGGTTATTGATGAACGGCTATTTTTAGGGTTTGAAGTTTTAGGAAGTATGCAGCCATGTAGCCAATCACCAATTTTTGCAGTCTGGAACATAGTACTATTGACAAAATTCAGAGTCCTGTCACTTTCAGTGTCAGTAGTGTTGTCTTTCTCTGATTGGTTCTTGTCTTCAGTGAATGTAGACAAACAAAACGGCTCTTTTAGGTCAATCTCTCTGAATGAGACAACTTTAAACGACAGTTAGACTTAGTTCCTTTTGTCTGCATATGAATGTTTTGGGCAATATCTATTATACTGAAAATGTGTGTTTTCTTCAGTTTTGCATGTATTCAGATAGATATTTCTTCAGTGCCTCTGAACATTCAGGTCATCCTGAGTCTTCAGTTCTTCAGTATCTTCTGAGTCTTCAGTAATATCTGAGTCTTCATTCCTTCAGTAACTTCTGAACACTCAGGTCTACCTGTGTTCTTCAGTAACTTCAGGGTCTTCAGGGTTTTCAATATCTAACCTGGTCTATATCTGCTGACTATACATGGTGCAGATATCTTAACAATTCTATACTGAACCCTGACTCAGACTATCAAGATTATCTTGAACATGTCATACTCAGGGGTTTTGAGATCTAATCAAAACTTCTTTATTAAAATTCATCTCCCAACACCTTCTAATGTAAAACCCACATGGGAAAAAACTTTGGATAGGAAAAAGATTGCCTCGAATACAGGCGAAGAAGTCTAAGAAGCTAAAAAGGATTACTACAAAAACGGAAAAACCCCAAAAATGTTTTAGATGAGCCTAAAGAATTCTCCATGCAAATCCTTCGCAAGCCAGGCTCCTGTCATAAATCGCAGAGATCCCAGGACACTTCCATTCGTGTTGTACTGAGGTCTTCTCCAATAAATTGAGATGATTGATGGAGCTTTCTTCAATCTTGGGGAAATCCCAAATTTTGTTTAAGATCATCCACCGAATTTTGCATGGTCCAAGGTTGCTGGAGTTTGCCTCTTTGATTAGCGCCCAAAGTCTAGCTACAGCTGCTTCTACTGTGGTGTGGAGGGTATACAGACACAGTGTACATTAAGATCTTTCTACGATATTATCTCGTCTGATTATGTATTGTCCTCAAAACTAATGTCAGAACGGAAGCTTTGAGAAGGATCATTTGCTCCTACCTGATAGTGGACATATGATTTCTATGATATCATCTTTAACGTTTTATATTTACATATGTTGAATTTTATATTATTAGTCTCAGATGTCTTTTGGTTTTCCTCCCAATCTCACAGTTCAGTTCAATTACATATTCCAGTCCTTGTCATTCTAATCATCATAATTTGCTTTGATATGTGTGCATTAGTTGATCTCTCTGGACATGGGTTCCTTGCTTGCTGGAGCGAAGTATCGAGGAGATTTTGAAGAAAGATTGAAGGCTGTACTGAAGGAAGTTACAGCTTCAAATGGGCAGATCATATTGTTTATTGATGAAATCCACACTGTAGTTGGTGCAGGTTCTGAAATTTTCTGTTGGATCTCCCTGTAAAGTATATATCAAATCATTATTGAAGTTGCTAAATTAAATGTTAAAATATTACTCCTCTGTAATAGCTTAAGTTTCGGATGAGGTGGTCATATCACATGGTATCATGGTAGGTCAATGAAAGGACTCTATTTGAATCTCTTTATTATCAATATATCAAAACCTCCAGGATTTGATTCAAAATAACTGACTAGCACCTAGGAGAGTTCCTTGAAGAATATATTAGATGTTGAAATGATACTCTGTCAAGCAGCTCAATAAAGTGGTGATTTAACAGTCATAATATAAACCAATTTCTTACTTATTTTGATGGTTCCATGGTAACTATGACATTTGATGGCTGCAATTGATGAGGCCTGATCATTTCACCTTGTCCCATCTTGTGGTCCGATTATGAAACTTTTCTTGAGAAAATGTTCTACATGTAGCAAATTAAAGTTTTATTTCATTAATTAATAGAAGTTTACCTTAAAGATTTTTAAAAAGATAACTAGTCTGAAAGTCCCTAGTATCTGGTAGATTAAGGATGCATGTTTACGTGTTCTTACTGTAGATATGGAAATTAATTATGCATTACTTTGTCTTTAAATTATTATTATTATTTTAACAGGGGCTACTGGAGGTGCAATGGATGCTGGAAATTTATTGAAACCCATGCTTGGACGGGGGGAACTCAGATGCATAGGGGCCACAACACTCAACGAGTACAGGAGGTACATTGAGAAGGACCCTGCTTTGGAACGTAGATTTCAACAAGTATTTTGTGGACAGCCATCTGTGGAAGACACAATTTCTATTCTACGTGGATTGCGAGAACGTTATGAAATTCACCATGGGGTAAAAATATCAGACAATGCTCTCGTAACTGCAGCAATTCTATCTGATAGATACATCACAGAGCGGTTTCTTCCAGACAAAGGTACACCATGGGTTTTGCAGGAAATATATGTTCTCTAATATTTGCTTCATTTCGCGTTCCTTTGTTGATGAAGAAGCCTCTTCTTTTCTGTTGGGGATTATGTGAATCTTATGATCTTTGCATTGCATTTAGATAGATGAAAAGAATTGACAAACATAGATATGTAAGAATCACCATGATTCCTATGGAGTTATGAATCGACAATCAGCTGCATTGCTAAATGCATTGCCAACCTTATTTTTCATACAATTAACTGTCAGGGCTTTAAAATTCTCTTCTGGGACTACCATTATCAGAAGTTTGACATGTGCATTCTCAATAGGATTAGGTATTCTCTATAAATTTCAATTTACCAAAATTACTTTCTTAAACCTGATTGTACACGTTCACGCGAAAACACTTGTTACACTTCTATATGCATGTATCAGCGGATAGATACTTTAATAGTACTATATTTTGTCTATGTATAACTCCTATAATCGATATTTAATATCTTTGATTTATATCTCTCATGTTCTACTTTAATTCAAAGAGTAAGAGTATTTTATTCATTTCTTCCCTTTACATTTGGATTAATTATAGAGTAGAGTCAATTAAGTGATAAGATTTTGTTCCTCTCTATTTCATTAAGCATAGGGAGTATAAGAAATGCTATGTTAGTGCCATCTCGTCCATTTGTATAGAGTTGTTGGATACTTATTTTCCATGATAAATAATCCAAATTCTGACTAGATACTCATATGAGTATAATATTGCTATGGCAGCCATCGACCTTGTTGATGAAGCTGCTGCGAAATTGAAAATGGAGATCACATCAAAGCCTACCGATTTGGATGAGATAGACAGAGCGGTGCTTAAGTTGGAGATGGAAAAGCTGTCTCTGAAAAACGACACAGCTCCAGCTTCAAAACAGAGGTTAAACAAGCTGGAACATGATTTAAGTGCTTATAAACAGAAGCAACTGCAACTAAACGAGCAGTGGGAAAATGAGAGGATTCTCATGAATCGAGTTCGGTCAATTAAAGAAGAGATTGACAGAGTCAACCTAGAGATGGAAGCTGCTGAGCGTGAGTATAACCTTAATCGTGCTGCTGAACTCAAATACGGGACATTGATGACTCTCCAGCGCCAGCTCGAAGAAGCTGAGAAGAGCCTTTCTGATTATCGGGTATCTGGGAAGTCATTACTAAGGGAGGAAGTCACAGATGTTGATATTGCTGAAATTGTAAGCAAATGGACAGGTATACCCCTGTCTAATCTACGGCAGACCGAGAGGGAGAAGCTCGTCTCGTTAGAGGACGTTCTCCACAGAAGAGTCGTTGGGCAAGACGTGGCAGTACAATCAGTAGCTGACGCAATACGGCGTTCCCGGGCGGGTCTTTCCGACCCGAACCGGCCCATTGCAAGCTTCATGTTCATGGGGCCCACGGGTGTTGGAAAGACTGAGCTGGCAAAAGCTCTTGCTGGATACCTTTTCAACACTGAGAATGCACTTGTACGAATTGATATGAGCGAGTACATGGAAAAGCATGCAGTTTCACGATTGGTTGGTGCACCACCGGGCTATGTTGGATACGAAGAGGGTGGGCAGTTGACGGAAGTAGTGCGGAGAAGGCCGTATTCTGTTGTTTTGTTTGATGAAATAGAGAAGGCACATCATGATGTTTTCAATATCCTGTTGCAGCTTTTGGATGATGGAAGGATTACTGATTCTCAAGGAAGAACTGTCAGTTTTACTAATAGGGTTCTGGTTATGACGTCGAATATAGGATCTCATTATATCCTTGAAACTCTAAGAAATACACAGGATAGCAAGGATGCTGTTTACGATGTGATGAAAAGGCAGGTGATCGAGTTAGCAAGGCAAACTTTCCGACCAGAGTTCATGAACCGGATTGATGAATACATTGTATTTCAGCCTCTCGACTCCAAGCAAATCCATAAAATTGTTGAAATTCAGGTAACTTATTTCCTTTTGAACTCTTCATCTAAAACACTTTGCATACTTGTTTATAGTTGCACGGTGCAATTGGTGCACAACTAAAAATGTTCAATGAAAACAACTAATATTGTTCAGTGAAAACAACTAATATCACTTAGTAAAACAGTTAATGTCATTTAAAAATGCACTTGAGTTGTACGGTGTCATTGGTGCATAGAAATATTTGCCTTCTTTCTGACTATGACTTGCATCATTTGAAGCTGATGGTTGACTCGGTGTCTTTCATATTATTGTTACACTCAAATATTTCTCATTTTTGTGACTTAGAGGTCATTAAACAACATTATCCAAGCACAAATTTCCATGGATTTTTATGTTACATTGGATTCTTATTATATATCTCTTATTAGTTGAAATAGAGATGGTATTCTGAAATAATTATGCGGTGGGTGTATGCAGCTGAATCGTGTGAAAGACAGGCTTAAACAGAAGAACATCAACTTACATTGCACAGAGAATGCTGTTAAAGTGCTGGCAGCGTTAGGCTTTGACCCTAATTTTGGAGCAAGGCCCGTTAAGCGGGTGATTCAACAGATGGTTGAGAATGAGATTGCAATGGAAATCTTGAAAGGTGATATCAAGGATCAAGATTCAATTGTCCTTGATGAGATTCCAGGTTCTCAAAATAGATTGTGCATTAAAAAAAAACTTGAAAACTCAGCATGTGATGATGCCATGGTAGCAAATAACTAATGTAATCTTGATGCTATTTCTGTAAAGACAAAGACGACACTTGAAGCACTGAAAATTAGCATCAAAGACTTATCTTGAAACGTGGGTCAAAACATGGCTATCTTAGTAATGTTTTCTTTTGTGGAGAGAATAATTAGACATCATCATCAACTAAATATATCAACCTCAGAATTTGACAAACTTATTTTTATTAACGCAGTCTTATACTGGTTGGGTACGTTCGTACCCCACATATATCAATACCACATGTGCACATCAATAATCCACCACTGGATTTTTTTTAGATTTGATCATAAATGATCACCTTTTCTTGTGAAATATTGCACAAAAATCATATGTGCAATATAACACATTCTAGACAAATTTGACAAAATTCGGGGGTCATGGTGCGGAGTGTCGGTCGGCGCGGGCAGGGGTTGTGGGCTTCAGGTTGAGAGGATTTCTAAGAAGAATATATATTTATAGAAGGATATTTTTTTATCAAATATGTGTTATAGCTTAATTGTTTGCATCTATTTTTAATGTATGGGGCAATTACAATGGGGTGTCATTTATAGAGTGTTCTTACTCTTAAGTACCACTCTTTTTAACTTACTCCTAAGTCCAAAAAATAGGTGGAAAAGACTAAAATGTCCTTAAGAGCTCCAACAACTAAAATGGACCCATGTGAAGATTTAAAATCAGACTTTTCTGTACCCTATATTTTTAAAAAAAAAATTGTATTTTAAAATTAAAAAATTGTAGATTTTAAAGTTTGAATTTTTTTAATTTGCATATTTCAGATTTAATTTGCATATTTCAGAATTTAAAACTTACTATTTTTTTTTCAATTATCTATAATTTTATATAATTAATTTTTTTAACATTAGTTAAAAAATTATGCACACTCCAATTTTTTTTAATCATCTGTCCTTTTATTTAAAAATTTTGCACACCCATATAAAAAATATTCTGCACACCCCAAAAAAAATTTGCACACCCATCTGTCCTTTTTTAAATCATCTGTCATTTTATTTAAAATTATTCACACCAGAAAAAAATCCTGCGCCCCCAATTTTTTTTAAATCATCTGTCACTTTATTTAAAATTCTGCACACCCGTAAAAAATTATTCACACCCAATTTTTTTTAATCATCTATCCTTTTATTTAAAATTCTGCACACACCACAATTCTACACACTCATAAAAAATAATTCTGCACACCCACAATAAACAATACACACATAAACAATATAAATTACACGTGCATTAGAAAATTACAAATCTAGATAAAATATGAAAAAATTACATCAAAAATTTAAAATATAAAATTCCAATCCTCTTCACCATCATGCCTCAAGATGATTATTGCACCAAAAGCTGCTGCTATAAACCACTTGCTCTAAATCAAGTGTAATAAACCAAACTAATTGTCAAATTCTTCAAAATAGACAGCATAATTCGAGACCAGAAATGATATTCTCAGATAAATGTACCAAATTTTGTTTTTTTATATTTATTCATTCTTCTTTTATCAACTCATTTGCAATTCATGTGCTTACATACATCACCAGAAAACATCAATCATAACACCAAACTAAAAATTCCTATATGGCAGAGCGGCAGAGCACAAAAGCATCACAAACCAAGAAACCCCAGTTTTCAAATTCCTCATTACTCTACATATTTTTCAATATAGAACTTTAATTCTTCGCAAAAAAAGATATCATTAATGATAATTCTTGGGACAAATATAACTTCCCTTTGTTCTCCCACCATAGATTCCTGCTCAAGAGCTTGAACACCTTCATCACTCGTACTCGCACGAACCCAATTAGAACCCTTCATAATTCTTTGCTTTCTGTTGGGTTATGGAGCCTGAGTGAAACGGGGATGCAGGGTGCGGGAGGCGCTTGACCAGTGCTCGAGGTCGAGCAGGTGTGCTCGGTCGAGCACTCCCCTTTGCAGCGGTGAGAAGGCGCTCGAGCAAGGTTGTTGATCGAGCAAAACCGCTCGACCTAGGGCTGAGGTCGAGTGGTTCCGAGGCCTGTACGCGGAGGCCCAGTTTCATCTTTTAGGGTTTCGGTCAGGATGGGCCAAACCTAGGTTTTTGGTATAAATAACCCCCTAACTCCCTCATTGTATCTTGCACTACTTGCACTATCTTATACGATATAGTAGATCTCTCCTGGCTTGGTAGTGCCCCCAGATGTAGTCAGTTTGACGAACTGGGTAACCAAATTGTTTGTCTCTAAATTCTGTAGTTCCATTATTTTCTCCCATAATTGCTTGCTTTAATTCCTAACAACTGGTATCAGAGCATCGGGTTAAAGGGATCTATGGAGAGCAATTATGGTGGCTGAAGGGAAATCGCCTATTGAGAAGCTTGATTGGAACGGATTTTGGATTCTGGTTCTTGCATGATCAAGAAGGTCGTTGAAACGTGCCTGAGATCGTGCGGGAATTGGTGGACGAAGAGCATTGAATCTGGGTGCGATGCACGACGCGGCAGGGTTATGCTTGATTCGGAGAGGGGATGCCAATGAGAGATGGGGAAGACGAGTTACGTTTTGGAGTCAGTCTCCAGGTTGGAGATTGTTGGAGTCTGAGTTGCGGAATGAGTCCAGGGAGGCCAAGACGTTCGGAATGAATCCAGAGAGGACAAGACGTTCGACCTAGTTGAGCTCGTGCAAGACTTCCTCCGCCCAAAGGTTGTCGGGCCTCGTGTTCGGCCTCGTGAGGAGATTGTCAAGCTGAGCCCGAGTGAAACGGGATGCAGGAGCGCGTGAGGCGCCGACCAAGTGTTCGAGGGTCGAAAGTGGTGCTTCGGTCGAGCGCTCCTTTGGTCGTGGTGAGAAGGCGCCGAGCAAGGTTGTTGATCGAGAACCGCCGACCTAGGACCGAGGTCGAAAGGCCCAAGGCATGTACGCGAGGCCCGGCCATCTTTTTTGGGTTTCGGCGGATGGGTCAAACCTAGGTTTTTTGTAAAAATAACCCCTAACTCCCCCATTGTATCTTCGTGACTACTTGCACTATCTTATACGATATAGTAGATCTCTCCCGGCTTGGTAGTCTTTTCCAAATGTAGTCGGTTGACTTAACCTGGGTAACAAAATTGTTTGTCTCTAAATTATGTAGTTCCATTATTTTCTCTCATAATTGCTTGCTTTAATTCCTAACAACTGGTATCAGAACATCGGGTTAAAGGGATCTGTGGAGAGCAATTATGATGGCTGAAGGGAAATCGTCTGTTGAGAAGCTTGATTGGAACGGATTTTGGATTCTGGTTCTTGCAAGATCAAGAAGGTCGTTGAAACGTGCCTGAGATCGTGCGGGAATTGGTGGACGAAGAGCATTGAATCTGGGTGCGGTACGGGACGTGCTTGGGTTATGCTTGATTCGGAGAGGGGATGCCAATGAGAGATGGGGAAAACGAGTTACGTTTTGGAGTCAGTCTCCAGGTTGGAGATTGTTGGAGTCTGAGTTGCGGAATAAGTCCAGGGAGGACAAGACGTTCGGAATGAGTCCAGAGAGGACAAGACGTTCGGAATGAGTCCACAGAGGACAAGACGTTCGACCTAGTTGAGGTCGTGCACTTCCCACTTCTGATGTCGGGCTCCGTGTTCGGCCTCGAGATTGTTGAAGAGAGCCCGAAACTGAACGGGATCTGCAGTATACGAGGCGCTTCGACCGGTCTTCGAGGTCGAAAGCAGGCGTGCTCAATCGAAATACCCCCTTTGCAAATAGTGTAGAAGCGCGCCGAAAGCAAGATTGCCGGACGAAGCGAACCGGGCCGAATTAGGGCCGAGGTCGAAGTTATTTCCGAGGGTCCCAGACGCCGGAGGCCCAGGCCATCTTTTTTTTTGGTTTCGCCGAGATTGGCCAAACCTGCAGTTTTTTGTAAAAATAACCCCTAACTCCCTTATCAGATCTTTAGTGCACTACTGCATTATCTTATACGATATAAGAGATCTCTCCCGCTTGGTAGTGCCCCCAGATGTAGTCGGTTTGATTTAACCGGGTAACCAAATTGTTTGTCCCGAAAGCACACCTACTCGACCTATAAAGACCGGTCGAAATACCTCCCGCCCCTCGCATCCCCGCTTTTACTCAGCCCATAACCCAACAATCTCCCCCCCGAGATCGACATTTGGAGCTGAAGTGCACGACCTCAACTAGCTCGAACGCCTTGTCCTCCCTGACTCATTCCGAACGCCTTGTCCTCCCCGACTCATTCCGCAACTCGGACTCCAACAATCTCAACAATCTCCCAACCGAGACCGACCCAAAACGAACTCGCCTTCCCCATCTCTCATTGGCATCCCTCCGACCAAGCATAACCCAAGCACGCCCCATACCGCACCCAGATTCAATGCTCTTTCCACCAATTCCCCGAGACGATCTCGTGCACGCTTTCAACGACCTTCTTGATCTTGCAAGAACCGTAATCCAAAATTGCTCCAACTGCTTCTCAACAGGCAATTTCCCTTCAACCACCATAATTGCTCTCCACGGATCCCTTTAACCCAAGCACGTCCCATACCGCACTCAGATTCAATGAGGGAGTTAGGGGGTTATTTATACAAAAAATCTAGGTTTAGTCCATCCTGGCAGAAACCCTAAAAGATGAAAATCCGGCCTTCACAGATAAATATAAAACCGCTTCGACCTCGGCCCTAGGTCGAGCGGTTCTCGCCGACAAGAACCTTGCTCGAGCCTTCTCCACCACGCAAAGGGGAGCACTCGACCAAGCACACCCGCCGACCTCGAAACCACCGGGTCGAAGCGCCCCACGCCTCATCCCCTGCTTTCACTCAGGCTCCATAACCCAACACTTTCCTCTACAAACATTCCAAGAAACAGATTTTGTGCAACGGAATTCGCCCCCAAATGAATTTTCATTGTTTCCGTACATCGGCCTTCTGCCCAGTTCGGAAAACATAATTCTTCACAAAAGCCCCAATTATTTATGGTTCACTGAACAAAGAAACAGAGCTTAAAATCACACTACAAATTGAAATCGACTTTCAAACCCAATTATTATCCAACGTATTCCGAACAAAAATCGAAAACGGCAGTGATGTTAATGTTATTACCTTACAACTAGTTACAAGCATATCGATGCCGCCACTAATCATTTCACCAGATTCTAATCATTTCTTATATCTCACACCAAAAACACAAAAACACAAATGAAAGCAAAAATTGGTTGCTTTTACCTTTAATTGCAAAACTCAGGGGCAGAAGAAGTAGAATTATCTTCATCGTGGCCCCTTCGATCCGTCTCCCTCCACCGCGGCGGTGAAACCTTAGAACGCTGCATCCGCCGCCGCCGCCATGGCCCCTTCGATCTGTCAATCTTCACCGCGTCGCCACACTTCAGATTAGAACGGCGTCGCGTGGACAAATCCTAGATCAACGGATCCGCCGCCGCCGCTATGGCCCTTTCCATCTCTGCGTCTGCCCCTTCATCGATGTCGCCGCCGTTTCACGCCCTTCTCCGCCATTGTCAAGAGAAATCCCACAAATCACCATGAATTTCAGAGGCTATATTTGGTTTGAGTAAGAGAAAATTAATTTTGATTTTTGAAATGAAGAATGTGGGAGAATATTGTTGGAGCAAATTTGGATTTCAATTTCCGGGGAATGCGACTTCGTGTTATCTATAAAAATAAAAATAAAAATAAAGTCTAATTAATCGAGTTGTGAGGATGAGGGTAAAATTGGAATGTTGTGCACATTAGAGTATGACTAAAAAGTGATGGTACCTAAGAGTAAGAGTGATCTATAAATGGTACTTTATAGCAATTTTTCCTTAATGTATTTGATAGCGTTCAATTCTTATTGAGCATATAATTTTTAAAATATTGTTATTTTTGTTAAATTTTTGTGTGTTACTACATAAAAAAAATATGATATTTATAGAAACGAAATGTAATACTATATGAAATAAAAATTACATTGTCATTTTTTTTAAATACCTTGTCATTGTTCATGTGTTACTGAATGGATAAGTAAATGTTACTACATGTTATACTGAAAAAACTGCTTATCTTACCTAAAATGTATTAAAACATAACGTAACACATGAATGTTCACAAGGTAACACATTGTTGTTCATATGGTAACACATGAGTATTCACATAGTATTACGACGACATATATACAATGTTACATATACTAAAAAAACATGTCTTACTACATAAACAAAAAGTGTTACCTTATGAAGAAAAACGTGTCACCACATTAACAAAAATCAGTACAAGCACGAAAAAAAATCATCAGTCTGAAATTTTAGATTTAAATAACAACGTGAGAAGAGTGCAAAAGATCTGAAAAACTACGTTAGAAAATCAAGAGGAAAAAGAACGGAAGAACCTATAAATTTGCAAGGATGAGAAAATTGAAGAAAGCGAGAAGAATGTAGAAGAGAAAAAGAAGAACAAGTGAAGAGAGAAAAAAGCCTAAAGACGCACCACCATCAAAACCAACTGAGGTCTGGTCGCGTTTGTTGCGACAGAGGAAGAGGAAGTAGAAGAAATCTGGTGTTGCACGACGCGATGAAGAAGAAAGTATGTGAGACCCGCTAACAATATGCCCTGACCCGATCCGATTGCCTGACCCGTGAAAAAGTTAAAAAAACTCAATTAAACTATAATAGCACATAAATATAGTATGTAATATTGCAAACAAGTTTTTGTCTTTCTATGGAAAGTAATGTCCATAACTCATTTGAGTTGCTATGCTGTGATACTTGTTCACCGTGAAACTGATTCTTTTTTTATAGGCATGACCCTTCAGTTATCACGACTAACACCTTCTTGTAATATCTACCAATATCCCTTGCAATAAAATAAGTCACACCCTTCAATTTTATGAGTAATACTCTTTATAATAAAAAGTTACATCTTTCAATTATCACAATTAATACCCTTTGGTAATAAAAGTCACGCTTCTTAATCAATTTCACATATTATTGTGCTTGTTTACCCTATAATTTGCCAACTCATTTGGGCAAAATTAATTAAATGACTTGTATTTAATAGTAGAAAAATATTGTTGAGTATTGTATATATGCGATAGTCAAGTGTGATTTTTGCACATTAAAACTTATATTAACTGCAGGTCAACCAACCTAAACTATATTCGATCACATCTCTCTCTTTCTATATGTTGGGCTCTAGCTGGCTGAGTGATCTGCTTCAGCTAAACCCCTCACTCCCTACATTTATGTCTGTACTAGTACTAACAATCATCAAGGGACACTGGGCCTCCCCTCCCACTCTTTCTCTCTCGTGTGATAAATGTGCAGTAGCATTCAGATATTTACTTTAATTAATATACAAACCCAAGAGAGAGAGGGGAAAGGGCAGCATCCATGTTTTCAAGAGTAGTAGTAATATGAGAAAAAGCAAGTGTGAAGGCGGATCGGTGGTTTTGGAACGCCCCCTGAAGCTGTGGTGTTTGATAATTGACAGTGTGCGGTGCGGCGGAGGTACCGATAGGAAGAAATCTGAGAAGCAGCAGGCCGGATCGGACAAGTTGTCGGAGCTTTTGAAACAAACCGAGTGGTGGGAAACCAATAGCAATGAGGAGGAGGTGAGGAGGAAAGAGGAGGTGCTTCAAGGGCTAAAGAATGTGGCCAAGAAATTGCAGGAATCGGAATCGGTGTTGGAGGGGGCGGCGGAGGTTCGGAGGTTGACCAAGGACGACCCCAATGCCAGAACCACATTAGCGCTTCTCGGCGTCATTCCGCCTCTCGTTGCTTTGCTCGATCCCGCATCTCACTCTCAGATCCCTGCTCTTTATGCTTTGCTCAATCTCGCCATTGCCAACGACCAGTCAGTTTCTCCAACCCCTAATTTCACTTGTTTGCATTTAATTAACTAGTCGATTACAGTCCTAATTTGTCTTTTTCTTTTCTTCACATAGTTTATAAGTCATATTTATTTAACGCTCCCCAGTTGCTATCACTGTATACATGAGATGAGAGCATATTGGACTGTTACGAGTTGTCGTTTTCGCTTCTTCATTGCCTATCTAGATATATATTCTGTGTGAGTCCTATTATTTTTGGTAGACCGACGGACTAGATCTAGCAAATCTGAAATGTTGGTTTCAGGAACAAAGCGGCCATTGTGAAAGCAGGTGGTGTTCATAAAATGCTGAAGCTTATTCATCATCAACAATCGTCAGTAGCAGAAGCAGTTGTGGCCAATTTTCTAGGGTTGAGTGCCCTCGACTCTAACAAACCAATTATTGGTTCATCTGGTGCAATCCCCTTCTTGGTGGAAATTTTGCTCAAAGATGGTTACACTGCTCAGGCTAAGCAGGACTCATTACGAGCACTCTACAATATTTCGATCTTCCCTCCCAACGTTGTTGAAATGCTGGAGACAGATCTGATTCCTCGTTTGTTTCTCAAGCTTGGAGATATGGATATGAGCGAGGGAGTCCTTTCGATTCTAGGGAATATAGTGTCGGTGGCTGAGGGGAGGAAGAGAATGAGTGGCGTAGCGGATGCCTTCCCAGCTCTGATGGACGTTTTCAACTGGACGGATTCACCAGGCTGCCAGGAGAAGGCATGTTACATTCTAATGGTGATGGCCCACAAGTCTTATGAGGATAGGCAAGCCATGATTGACGCGGGGGTAGTTTCGTCCTTGCTCGAGTTAACTCTACTGGGCAGCACATTGGCACAAAAAAGGGCTTCTAGGATGCTCGAGTGTTTGAGGATGGAGAAGGGGAAACAAGTATCAGCTGGAAACAATAATGGTATTAGTGCTAGTGCCACATTAATGATGTCTGCTCCGCTGGCAGCAAAGGAAGAGGAGGAGGATGATGATGATGATGAGATGATGAGCCAAGAGAAGAAGGCAGTGAAGCAATTGGTGCAGCAGAGTTTGCACAAGAACATGAGGAGGATGGTGAAAAGAGCTAATTTGGGGCATGATTTTGTTCCTTCTGATCATTTCAAGACCCTCACAGTGAGTTCCACATCTAAGAGCTTGCCATTTTGACTTGTTTAATTTCTCTGGGATTAGTTGTAGTTTAGTTGCAGTAATTAGTAATAGTAATATATATCGATGAATGGATGGAAGTTGGAATCAATAATATTAACTTTATTGTCTAGGATTTTTGATTGTTTATTCAACATGTTGTTTAATTAGAGCACCACCACTTATGTCTGTCGTGAGGTTATGAGTTTGAATCATCATTTTACCTTTTAAACAACAATTGAAGAAGTGGAAGAGAAGATTTCAAGTTCACCCATAAATATTGGGTTGTGCAGATGCAAATGCAATTAACTATATTTCTTTACTTCCAAGAATAAGATTAAAAGAATGGATGATCATATATCGCTTGAGCTATTTATTAATGACAAAAACTCATACGAGACGGTTTCAAATATGAGATGGAGTACAATCAAGCACAAATCAATACTCATATCTCCCAAAGTGTTAAAAAGTCAATGTCTATATTATGTTCCGTTTCATCGTGAGATCGTCTCACGCAAGTGTGCCTTTTTATTAATATGCACAGGCAGTGCTCCAACATTGTGTAGAGACTGTGAATCACCAACCAATTTGTACCTTCATCAGTCCCTCTATAACTTTTCACTTTCTTTTAGGTGTTTTAATTAAAAAATATTAATAAAATAATAAAAGTGAAGGATAGTTTTTGGATATTTGGAGTGAGAAAAAATGTACGTAGAGTAATGAGTGGAGTAGTGATTGATATTTTTTATATGACTCACTCTCCTGTGCACCCCATGCACCAAATCAAATTGGTGCAATTGGATTCAATTTTAATTTGAATGAACTATGCACTCTAAACCATAACCCCTAAACAATGAACCCTAAATCATATATGAATCATTTGGGCTGGGTGAACCATGAACCACTTGGGCCGAGTGAACCATGAACCACTCGGGCTGGGTTTGGGTCCGGGTCGAGAAAAAAAAAACCTAAAATTAAAATTAAAGTTGAAAGAAAACTGAAATTGAAAAAAAAAAACTAAAACTGAAAAAAATAAGAAAAAGAACTCTTAAAATTAAATTGCACAAAATTGATTTGGTACAAATGGTGCACAGGAGAATTTGTCTTTTTATAATATTGTATGAAAAGTGGGGATAAAAATTATGAATAGTGGAATTACTTTTTCTATTTATGGAAGGGGAAACTTATTGTAGGACTGATTAAAAAGAAAAGTGGGAAACGTAAAGTGGGACGGAGGGAGTAGTATATATAGTTACCTAGTGTATGACTTATGAGGAGGTACGACGTATTTTCTTTAGCAAAAAAGGGCAAAAATAATCATTTTGATAGAAGAGAAAAAATGTATGTGACACACTTGTGTGAGTTGTGAGACAGTCTCGTGATGAGATGGATATGGGTGTGCAAAATAATGTATGGATCGTAAAATCGGACCAAACCAATTCAAAATTTGATTCGTTTTTCGATTTGCGGTTCAATTTTCGAATTTTAATACTTAAACTTTTTTATTTCGGTTCAGTCTGATAAAAAATTGATCAAATCGAACCGAAATTATTATAATTATAATATAAATTATATATACTTATTTATATTTTAAATTTTAAATTTCCTTAAACCTAATTTAATTTACCAAATCAATTCATATTTGGTTATTTCCTTCAATCACCGGACATTCACACTCATGACTCATCACTAATTAGTAGTCACGACTCACGTTCTCTTTTTAGTGAAGTCTCTATTCTCTCTAGCCCTGTTTTTCAGTATTTTATTTGTGATTGTAAGTGGATTAACTTTACTGTTAAAAAGTGGAATCTCCCCCATATTCCAGCGCTTCTTTCTTTGGTTGCTTTAACTCTTTTTTTTTCTGTGCTTTCTATTATTCTTGCTTAATTTTAGCCCAACTCATTTTTAAGTATAATAATTATAATTATAATATAAATTATATTTTGATTTTTTTAAAAACCTAATTTAATTTCCCAAATAATTTTGCACATAACTTTTTTTTTAATTTAAAAATTTTGGTTTTTGGACCAAACTGAACCGAAATATTTTGATTTCCAACGGTTCCGATATTACATGTATGGTTAGGCTTCGATTTGGTTTAAAATTTTCGGTCTGTATTTCGATTTTTCATATTACAATCGGTTCGGTCCACAAACCGACCATTGCACACCCCTAGAGACGGTACATAATTTGAGCATATGACATTTTAACATTTTGGAAGGGGTGAGTAGAGGTGGCAAACAGGTCAGGCCAGGTTGGTGCTGTTGGGATTATACTAGAAAGTATGCTTTTTACTTTGTATAATCAAAACTGAATTTCGAACTTATTTACTGAAATAAATTGTTTATCACTGATGCTTTAAATATTATCGAATGTTACATATATTTACTGCATAACTATTCAATAAGTCGTAGGTGTTACATTGTAGTTAATTTAGTGATACCAGATCACAAAAGATTAAATTAACAGTCCCTTGTAACTAAAAGTACGTCATTCACGACCTAGATGGAAATGAACAACCCATCGTGAAAGGTTGAAGTGTAAGGTTCAGATTGGCTTGTCTTGACCAAGAGATTACACTAGTGCATGACTGATGCACTGAATATGACCTACAGGAGGACAAATTCTTCAGAACTGAATAAGGAATAATTAGACCTCAGTGGTTCGTTATTTCTTAATCTTCGTTCCTTAAATAGGATCACGTGGGATTGGTAACTATTGCTTTGACTTATCATGGGTAGAGAATCAACGAGATTCAATACTTTTTATCTTGGGCAATATTATTAGTCACATGTGATTGCTAAGATTTAATACGAAGAATCGTGTGCAAGTACGCTTGTTTGATTTGCCCCCTTGGGAGGTTCATAAGCTTTATCATACCAAATCTTGCAAGTGGAATTAGTTTCCGGTATGGATAATAATGTTGAACCGTTCCTTGACCAAGGACAAAAGATATTAATTAATGGAAAGCTATTTCAATGGCTTGAATTAATTAATGGGCTAGATAATCTTAAACACGGAAAATAATAACCGGGAGTCATATTGACTGTAATATGGGTTAAGATGGATAGTGCAATATTAATTATGTAGTGGGATTAATTAATATTTGTGGGCTTGAATAATATTGTGGCTCAATATTAGATATTCAAAGTCCATTAGAAGGTCCAATCTTAATTCTCCTAAAGGCCCCCTGAGTAGCCCAACATATAGTCCAATAACTGAAAAAGGTGATTAAAATAAAATAAATATTGTTGCTTATTTTTCCAAGTAATTTTCGAAAATTGTGGATAAGTTGGGAGAAAGATTTTCTTTGAATTTTGTTATGGAATGAAGATATGTATTCTTGGAATACAAGATTATCTCATTAAATTCAAGAAATCTCTCACTTGGTTATTCATAAGAGGATTTCGAAATATTTGAAATATAGAGGGCAAGAAAGATTTTCTTGATTTTCTTGAAAAGATATTATGGAAGATATGTATTTCTTGAAATACAAGAATATCTCATAAATTCAAGAAGATCCAAATCTTGGATTCTTGATCCCTCATATTTTCGAAAATTTCCATAATAAAAGAGTAGGTGGGATTTTGTGGAATATTATAATAATGGGAGAAAGAATATAGGAGATATGTTCAAGATTTATTGGAGATCAAGAAAAGATTTTCCCACATTATTTTTGGCCAAAAATTTTGACCACCTTGTGCTCTATAAATAGGGGATGATTCTTTCATTCCCAAGTACAATTCCATGTGCTGGAAAAATTAGTAAATCCACAAAGGTGGTGCAACATAATTTATTTTCCTTTTGCTAATTGTTCACAAGTGTCCTTCCACCGGATAGGCGAACAAGGGCTAAGGGAATACTTGGGAAGTTCTTTTGGTTAGTCTAATCAGCCAGATCACTGTCATCCCAAGAGGTACGTTCACGTAAACTCGTAGAATTTCGCATGCGTAGGATTTACGTGAATTAATTATATGCATGATATGTTGTTGGATTATTATTTGAATTAATATAGGATTAATTCATGCAAGTAATAATTATAAGAATTAAATTTTATTTAAATATTCACCCCGAATAGATCTGTGCAACTTATTCCCCAACAAGCGCATCGTCGAGCCACGGTTTTTAGACTCTGAATTTTTTAAATTGTAATTTAATTTGCTGACATTAAATTTGAAATTGGATAGTAGAATTGCTAGATCTGTTTTGCAGGTATCCAATTGTCATGGAATTTAATGTGTTTATTTATGCATGCATATAAATTGTGGTTTTTAATTCGATTAAGTTCGGATTCGTTTTTGCCTCGTGAAAAAATCCACGAGTAGATTAGAATTTGTTTGATTTGATCAATGTAATAGACTAGTCTAGATCTAGGTTTATTTTTTTTTTGTAAATAAATTGCAACCGGATCGAAAACGAGGACGGAGAGAAAGAATTAAAGGACAAAAATCGAATCAAGGCGTAAAGCGGCGTGCATCGCGCGAAATGTGCCAAGGAGGCACGCCTGCAGCACGACGAAGGCACGGGGCGAGGCCGAGGGCCGAAAGGCCAAGACGAGGATCCGCCGCGGCGCGACGGGCGGACGCTAGGGCGCACGCACCACCTTGCGCGAGCGACCAGCGGACGGAGTGATGCGGCCGGGCGCCGCTACGAGAGACGGCACGGTGCGAGGTTCGCAGCGAGGCACACGGTTACGAATACAACGCGGATGCACGCGGGGTTACGCTGCGGCCGCCGAGGAGTGTCGACCGCCGAGGCGCGCGGGCGCAGCCGAGAGCCGCCGAGAGCCGAATCGCCAAGTGGGTCACCGGATAAGCGCATCCCGCCGGCCAGGAAATGCCATGGAGTTTCGAGAGGAGTATTTTTCGAGAAGATCGAAATGGGAGAAATTCAAGACGGTGTTTCTTCAAGATCAAGCCAAGAAAAATCAAAACCATGACAATTGATCATTTGTGCCCAATATGTTTATTTTCTGTTTTTGCTTGATTTATTTTGTGCTATCTTATGCTTTATTTAATTTGTTTAAATGTGTTTGCATGAGAATTGCCCAATGAAAAATCTCACCTTCAAAATTACTAAGTATGTTTAAATAATTAATTGACAATTTTATTCCTGGATAATAAAATTGAATTAATTTCGACCTCCATGATTTATTTATTTGTGAATTCTTTTGGAGAAATTCCCCCCCGACGGTCAAAAGATAGCTTTTCACATGAATGAATTCAAAATGGATGATTGTGGGTTATTACTAGTGGCGACGATGACCCTCCCCACGAGGCTCGTTCAATACGAAATAATAATCCTGTATTTAATCATGGTTATTACTTAGGTATAAAATTGATATGCATATACTTCCCAAGTCCCCGTCGATTTTATATTGGTCAAGGGGAGCCAACTATTAATCTGGATATTAAATGTTTGTAACTGTTCTTGTTTGTAACTTGCTTGAATGTGTTTAAATAATGACCCACCCCACGTGGATTATTTAAACTGTTTTGAGATGTTGGCTGATGCATGTTCATATTTTTTTGAGATTTTAATATGATGCATGTGATCGAATCTTGTGATATACTTGTGCTTATGCATATAGTTATTTATTTCAGTTCAGCATGTCGTAACCTTTTAATCCACTGGTAATATACTTAAAGTCAATACAATATGTATGGAAACTATATTGATTGGAAAATTATAATTGTCCTAACTGCACAAAAGCACAAGTGGATTCTTGACACACCAAAAATCAGATAAGCCAACTGACGAGTCAAAAACATGCGGGACTCGTCAGATCACCTTGCGAGAGATGTCGTCGCTGAAAATGGTGGAGGGCAAACCCGTAAGGGATTACGTCCTCAAAATAGATGGCCCATCTGAACAAACTTGAGATTCTGAGTGCAGATTATGATCTGGAGACTCAGATGAATTTGGTATTTCACTCTCTGTCCAAAAGTTTCTGAGCATTTTTGGCCTCGCTAGCTGATTTGCTGCAAGTTTTGGTCTCGGCAGAGATATTGATGGGGCACCAAACTCAAGCTTTAACGGCAAGTGGTAAGTCTTCATTTTCTAGGCCAAGGGAAGGCAAGAAAAAGAAGAGGACCAAAAGCCATAAGCAATAAAACTCAACTGTTGCCAAGGGCAATGGTAAGATGAGGAATGCTTGTGGTGTCAAGGAAAATCCAAATAGGAAGTGCTTAAGCTGCGGTGAGAAAGGACAATAGAGGTTTTGCCTGTTCCAACCCCAAAAGGGACGGAAAGAAATGTAATTCTCACGCACTAGTTGTTGAAACTTGTTTAGCGGCGTATACTTCTCATTCGTGGGTGGTTGATACGAGATTCACTAATTATGTTTGCTTCACGGGTTCAAACTGATCCGGCAACTTAGTGGGAGTGAGATCCTCATCACACTGGGCGACGTTACGAAAGTAGCAATTATTGCAATGCTACGTAAGTGGCAGATATTGCAATGCTACGATAGTAACGATTATTGCAATACTACGCAAGTAGCAGACATTGCAATTCTACATGAGTAGTGGTTAAAGCAGTGGGAGAAGTGCACCTATCTTTTAAAGATGAAGTTTTTTTTGAGATTATCTTTATGTTCCCAGTTTTGGAAAGAATTCACTTTCAGTTTCTAAGATTTGATTAAAGGACACTAAGTTTCTTCTAATAAGAATGACATCATTTCTTGAAATGATGAGTGTATCTATTATGGGACATTGGTCGAATAATCTCTATACAATTAACTTGTGCACACCACTCACTTAAATGCATCCTATAACACATCAATCAAGTTTTAAAAAAAAACGTTCATCGACGTGAATGAGACACTTTTTGGCATCTAAGATTAGGTCATATAAATCCAAAGAGGATCCAAAGGTTGGTGAAAGACGGTTCACTGGAGCTTCTCCAAGTTGAACCAATTCCAACCTGGCGAATCATGTTTGGAGGGTAAAAGGACCAAGAGGCATTTGGAGCCAAGGGGAATAGGGCCAAAGAAGTGTTAGAGATCGTTCACACGGATGTATGTGGTCCAATGTCAACCAAAGCAAGAGGAGGTTATGAGTATTTTGTCACTTTTATTGATGATTACTCAAGGTGCGGTTACATTTTCCTTATGAAGCATAAATCGAGACCTTTGAGAAATTCAAAGAATTTAAGGCTCAAGCAGAGAATCATAGGGAAAAAACGTATCAAGTCTCTACGATCCGATCGTGGAGGCGAATACCTCAAATATGAGTTTTTGAACTACTTATCGATGAAGGGATTGCATCCCAAACCATCAGCACTTTAACCCCTCAACAAAACGGGGTTGCAGAGCGAAGAAATAGAACTCTTTTGGAAATGGTTAGATCTATGATGAGTTATGCGGATCTTCCCAAGTCGTTTCGGGGGTCATGCCTTGAAACAACAGCTTACATTCTGAACTTGGTGCCATCCAAATCGGTTCCCAAAACTCCCAAAGAATTGTGGACCCAAGCGCAAGCCTAGTATGAGACACATGAGAATTTGGGGGTGTCCGTCCTACTTGTTGGACAAGGAAGCCGGTAAATTGGATCCTCGATCAGAATTAAGGTTGTTTGTAGGATACCCCGATGGAACAAAGGGGTGTATGTTCTATGGTCCTGAAGATCAAAAGGTGGTCATCAGCACCCACTTTGGATTTTTGGAAGAAGACTATATGAACGAAAGAAAACCCGTAAGTGAGATTACCTTAAATGAGCTAAGAGGGCAAACCTCAATGCCAATCATCTTAGATGATATACCAAACGACACACTTTCACAACCTAACCTCGTCAGTAGTGGGAGGGTTGTAAGACGACCGAGAGATTCATGGAAATAGGAGAGTCCTCGGACTTGATTCCTGGACAAGACGAAATCGGACCCATGGACATATGGCGAGGCACTCCAAGACAAGGATGCAGATTCTTGAAAAACAAAGAATGAAAGAAATGGGTTCTATGTTTCATAACAGAGTGTGGGAGCTAGTCGAACCACTTAATGGGGTCAAACTCATTGGATGCAAGTGGGTATATAAGAGAAAAAGAGGACCGGACGGGAGGGTGGAAACCTTCAAAGCAAGACTAGTGGCGAAAGGTTATACTCATAAAGAAGGGATCGATTATGAGGAAACTTTTTCGCCCGTAGCCATGCTTAAGTCTATCCGTATTCTCTTATCGATTGCTGCGCATCTCAACTTTGAAATCTGGCAAATAGATGTCAAGACAGCTTTCCTTAACGGAAGTCTTGATGAAGAGATCTATATGCAACAACCCCAAGTCTTCATTGAAAAAGGCCAAGAACACCTAGTTTGTAAGCTCATGAAGTCCATTTACGGACTCAAACAGGCATCCAGAGCTTGGAACCAATGTTTTGATCATGTTATAAAGTCTTATGGGTTCGATCAAAATGAGTTTGAAAGTTGTGTGTATAAAAAGCGTGTCGGAACTGCATTGGTATTCTTAGTACTATACGTAGATGACATTCTGATCATTGGGAACGATGTAAAGGTGTTATCAGACGTAAGGGTATGGATTTCAAAACAGTTTGATATGAAAGACTTAGGGGAAGCCGGTCACATCATTGGGATCAAGATCACTCGAGATCGCAAGAAAAGGATGATAGGCTTATCGCAAGCTTCATACATAGACACTGTCTTGAAACGATTCAGCATGCAAGATTCCAAGAAAGGCTTCGTACCTTTCAAGCATGGAATCCATCTATCCAAGAAAATATCCCCTAAGACGCAAAATGAGATAGATGACATGAAAGGCATTCCTTATGCTTCGGCTGTCGGAAGCCTTATGTATGCAATCTTGTATGCGAGACCGATATCCGCTTTCTTGCCGTAGGCATGGTGGCAAGATATCAAAGTAACCCGGGAAAGATCATTGATCGACGATTAAAAACATTACGAAGTATCCGAAAGGAACTCGATAGAATGTTGGTTTATCGGTCGATAGTCCAATCCCCATCTTCATACGGACTCGGATTTCCAATCGGACATAGACTCGAGAAAATCTACCTCCGGTAGTGTGTTTTGCATGGGGGGAGGAGATGTGACATGGAGAAGCGTCAAGCAGAAATGCGTCGCAGATTCTACCATGGAAGCCGAATATGTAGCTGCTTGCGAGGCAGGGAAAGAAGCGGTTTGGCTCAAGAACTTCCTAGTGGACTTAGATGTGGTTCCGAATTTGCCCAAAGAGAATCATTTTTATTGTGACAATGCTTGGGAGCGATTTGCAAATTCAAGGGAACCAAGAGCCCACAAAGCCGAGAAACACATTGAAAGGAAATACCATCTTATACGAGATATCGTTAAGAGAGGAGATATAGATGTGGCAAAGATAGCGTCTGAGGACAACCTAGCAGATCCATTCACAAAGAGTCTACCTCTGAATACATTCAAAGACATGTGGAAGGAATGGGTGTCAAGACCGTTGCCAATCTGCTTTGAGTATAAGTGGGAGAAATTATTAGGTTCGTGTAGGTGACATTAGATGTCACAAACTACACGAGACATGTTGTAGTATACTTAAAAGCAGACTTTGAGTATAAGTGGGAGATTGTTGGGATTATACTAGAAAGTATGCTTTTTACTTTGTATAATCAAAACTGAATTTCGAACTTATTTACTGAAATAAATTGTTTATCACTGATGCTTTAAATATTATCGAATGTTACATATATTTACTGCATAACTGTTCAATAAGTCGTACGTGTTACATTGTAGTTAATTTAGTGATACCAGATCACAGAAGATTAAATTAACAGTCCCTTGTAACTAAAAGTACGACATTCACGACCTAGATGGAAATGAACAACCCATCGTGAAAGGTTGAAGTGTAAGGTTCAGATTGACTTGTCTTGATCAAGAGATTACACTAGTGCATGACTGATGCACTGAATAGGACCTACAGGAGGACAAATTCTTCAGAACTGAATAAGGAAGAATTAGACCTCAGTGGTTCGTTATTTCTTAATCTTCGTTCCTTAAATAGGATCACGTGGGATTGGTAACTATTGCTTTGACTTATCATGGGTAGAGAATCAACGAGATTCAATACTTTTTATCTTGGGCAATATTATTAGTCACATGTGATTGCTAAGATTTAATACGAAGAATCGTGTGCAAGTACGCTTGTTTGATTTGCCCCCTTGGGAGGTTCATAAGCTTTATCATACCAAATCTTGCAAGTGGAATTAGTTTCCGGTATGGATAATAATGTTGAACCGTTCCTTGACCAAGGACAAAAGATATTAATTAATGGAAAGCTATTTCAGTGGCTTGAATTAATTAATGGGCTAGATAATCTTAAACACGGGAAATAATAACCGGGAGCCATATTGACTGTAATATGGGTTAAGATGGATAGTGCAATATTAATTATGTAGTGGGATTAATTAATATTTATGGGCTTGAATAATATTGTGGCTCAATATTAGATATTCAAAGTCCATTAGAAGGTTCAATCTTAATTCTCCTAAAGGCCCCCTGAGTAGCCCAACATATAGTCCAATAACTGAAAAGGTGATTAAAATAAAATAAATATTGTTGCTTATTTTTCCAAGTAATTTTCGAAAATTGTGGATAAGTTGGGAGAAAGATTTTCTTTGAATTTTGTTATGGAATGAAGATATGTATTCTTGGAATACAAGATTATCTCATTAAATTCAAGAAATCTCCCACTTGGTTATTCATAAGAGGATTTCGAAATATTTGAAATATAGGGGGCAAGAAAGATTTTCTTGATTTTCTTGAAAAGATATTATGGAAGATGTGTATTTCTTGAAATACAAGAATATCTCATAAATTCAAGAAGATCCAAATCTTGGATTCTTGATCCCTCATATTTTCGAAAATATCCATAATAAAATAGTAGGTGGGATTTTGTGGAATATTATAATTATGGGAGAAAGAATATAGGAGATATATTCAAGATTTCTTGGAGATCAAAAAAAGATTTTCCCACATTATTTTTGGCCAAAATTTTCGACCACCTTGTGCTCTATAAATAGGGGATGATTCTTTCATTCCCAAGTACAATTTCATGTGCTGGAAAAATTAGTAAATCCACAAAGGTGGTGCAACATAATTTATTTTCCTTTTGTTAATTGTTCACATGTGTCCTTCCACCGGATAGTCGAACAAGGGCTAAGGGAATACTTGGAAAGTTCTTTTGGTTAGTCTAATCAGCCAGATCACTGTCATCCCAAGAGGTACGTTCACGTAAACTCGTAGAATTCCGCATGCGTAGGTTTTACGTGAATTATTATATGCATGATATGTTGTTGAATTATTATTTGAATTAATATAGGATTAATTCATGCTAGTAATAATTATAAGAATTAAATTTGTATTTAAATATTCACCCCGAATAGATCTGTGCAACTTATTCCCCAACAAGTGCTAGCCAGTCGGGCTATGTTCATTCTACGATTCGTGTAGGGCCAGCCCAATTTTCATCGGGCCTCCAATTTATAGGCCCGGTCTAGACGGGCTGTCGGGCAACCGGGCCAAATTGGCCCAAAATATATATTTTTTTAATATTAATATCACAAATGATAGAAATGGGCCAATTTTTGTTTTTTGTTTTATTATTAATAGACTTCCATTAGTATATCTCATGTGTATACTCTTTAATGGGACAATGCCTTGACCATCACCAGTTGCTAGGGATTCAAATGAATGAGAATTACTTGAAGCGCAATATAGAATATTAATATTATAATGAAATATAAAAGCAATAAGCTAGATTGCACTTCTTTTTTGGGGCCTCCAAAAATGAGGTCTAGCCGAGCTTGATACTCGCTCTACATGCGAAGGCCCGTTGGGATAGGCCCAAATTGTCACCTTCGAGACTAGCTGTTGATTTATAATAGTTTGTACATTTGTCTAATGTATGAATTTGTCTCATACAAAAAATCTTCCAGTCACTTCTTTATGGGAAAAAGAAAAATACCCATTAATATATCTTTAATAGTGGACAGTGTTTTTTCTATTAAAATTTTTTGGGTTGTTGCATTTTAAAATATTTTAATCGTTCTAGATGGTCGTTTAAAAAAATGTGAATTGTTCCAAAAAAAAGTTGCTCATTCCAAAAAAATATATTGTTTTAACATGTTATTCCAAAAAAAAAAGAGTCATTCACCAACCCAAAATGGTGTGTAAAAAAACATTTTTGTAATAGAAGTACATTAATCTTTTAATTAAGAAATGAGTATAAAATCTTTTTATATATGAAAGTGGGTAAAAAAAATTCTATCAAAATGGAAATTTTCTAAATTCTTTTTTTTTAATCTCTTTTTTACTAAAACCTTATAGATTTTTAATTTTTCTTTAGTCATTTTCTGAATATTATTCAACACTAGTTATCTAACAAAAAATATGAGATAATACCGCTAAATCGTTGACTATCATTAAGTTTTTAAAAGGTGTGTCCTTGAATTTATTTTGATATAGAAGAGAGAAATAATTTTACACTTGTTAAAATTTCACAATGGACTAGGGGTGGACACAAAAAATTTGTTCAGTCAAGGTACGTATTAAAATTTATTAATCAAACCTTATACTTTATTTATTATTTGCTAGGAGTGCTTCAAGCTCAGAATGCTCGTCCGTCTTCCTGAAATTAAAACTTTTGAAAACATAAAGCGTTGTTAATATAATTAAAAACCCATAAATCATTTATTAATTTATTTCTTATTAATTTTGGGACGGGGTGTTACAACAACCACAAGTCTCATCATGCTCCTCAAAATGAAGTACATCATTTGTCCGAATTTTTCTTCTTAGCGTTAACCAAAATGAATGAATATATACCTTGGTGGAATGCCAAATAGTGTAATTTCCTAGAGTGAAACAAGAAATAATACTCAAATCTCAAACCCTAAGACTAACCAATAAGTACCCCAAGATGACTGCGACCCTTGAGTTGATGCAAAATGTGCATCAATCAACTCTCAAATTTGGTCACGTCTTTTAAAAACAACAGAGTTCAATATGTGGGATTTCCAGTCCCACTGATCGACCTTTAAGTACATATTTTTGCTCGCACGATTCACAATGTCTCTCTCTTGAGATGAACATCTCATCAAACACACACCAACATTGAATTATTCTAAAAGCGGACATAACGAAAAATCGATGCCCCCTAGAACTACAAACAACGTTCCAAACAAGCAAAAATTTCTTTACTTTCCGTTCATCTTTTACAGTGAGTAATCTAAGTTAGGATATTTATTTAAAAATCGATATATGTGATCTCTCTCTAATCAATGCATTAATACAATTGGAACAAGTTGCACATAATAATAAGGAGAAATGAATTAAGAAAACACAAAAATTACACAAAGTTAATAAAATACATTATCAAAACAAGTATGCAACAATAGGTGATAAATTTGCACAAGGTAAAACTAGAGGAAGAGAAAAGGAAAGAGAAGATGTATATATATTTTTTAATGCATTTATATAGAAGTATTTTAGTTATTCTGTTACCCCAATACTTGTTCAAAATATCTTGAATATGTAATATAATTAGTCCGGGCCTGACAACTATCCAAGTAAACGAGGGGGTAACACCTTATCAATGACCCAGCTAAACGGGCCCGAGTTATTAAGATCTGGGTGGCAACACTATTTTCACACTACAAAACGGGCTTCATCCTTTTGCCACCCAGAATTAATTTCTGAATTTTTTATTTTTTTTTGTGGGATCGTGCACTTTTATTTCTATATATACACACATGTAGTCATCAGATATATTTATATATATATGCGTGCAAAGGCAAATTGTTTCGGTCATGGTCTTGGATATTGCTTTGGATTCGTATGCTGCTGCTGTTGTGTATCTTATCTAAAGCGGTAATTTCCGTCTCAAATTCTTCCACCATAATCGGTTACTTCATGATTTCAGGCTTCCCAATCCCTCCTATCCTATATTAGGGTTTCCAAGTGTCTCATCCACTCCACAAAATAATTTCAATTCCAAATAAAAATTTCTCTTCCTCTTCCTCAGCTAGGGTTTCGTTGCTGGATTGAGCAGCTCGCCTTTCCTGTAGAAAGATCTGACACAGGAAGGAAGAGTGACGATGCCTCAATTTTCCGAGCAACAGCTGGAAGAACATCTTGCCGCAGTTGGGAAAAGTCTTCTTCAGCCTCCCCCTTCGCTCGATGAACTCCTGTCTCTTCTCGATGTAAGCCCTCATACCCCACCCTTAAAACACGACAAAATAATAAAGAAAGCAAATATCTTGAACTGCTTTTGCTTCATTAATCATTTTACATTTCTTTGAGCGTTCAATTTACTGGCACGGTTACTAAATTATAGTCTTTTATATCATTGCTTTCATTTACTGCGCTGCGCCTGCTTGGAAATTCTTATATATTTTAGATTGTTGATTGTAGAGGTTGCCATATTGGCAATCTCTCCGTTTTAAACTGTATAGGTATATTTTTGGAGTCAATCAACATTAAATTGAATGATATACTTTGGTGTCTTCCGTGATCTATAAGAAATTGAGACCTAGTTTTCTGGGTTTTGATTTATTTTGAAAGGGCTTGCTTGATTGGATTCAATATTTGGACTTATCTGGATACCTATTTTAGTCATTGTAAAAATGTTTATATTGTTACCTGCCGAAAGTTGAGTGCCTTTATGCTCAAAACTTGGCATTGTGTTAATCAAATTGGCATACTCACATTTTTAACATAGTGACACGTATGTAGACGTAACCTCCCACGTGTTCCTTCATATATTCTTGTATGCTTTGTTTATTGTTATGGCATTAGTAGAATCTGGAAACATGGAAAGTGCATTTGTAATTAATTTTTTGCTTCTTTTGTGAAAGGGTGTTAGTTTGTAATTTTCGGACATTTATTTATTAACGGTAGCTTTTGTCGTTATCTATTAGAGAAAGGAGAAGTTTGAAACATTTAGCTTCACTCATAGCTTTAAAAATAAAAAACAAAGATCCTTTTCTCACTTAACACAATTATTCTAATCTTTTTTTGTGAACCTCCTCATTCTTTCAACTTTGAAACAAGAAAGAAGAGAGCATGCTCAACTATGAATTAACCAAAAAATCATCCTGTTCACTTTTGAAAGGCTTTGAGGAATCCTTGGTCACGATGATCTATAAAATCCCCTATCGGCAGCGAATATGCATATCTATATTATTTATAGTGATACACGTGTGTATTTGATGCATTCAATATTGTAAAAGATGTATACTGGGGCCTATGCCTATACGGTGATTTTTTAAATCTGGTTTTATTTGCAGTATCTACATATTCATAAGTGGAGGAAATAAAAAACTAATTGAAGTTTATGCTACTCGTTTCTGGTTGTATAATCTCTGTTCTTTTTTATTTGATTTAAGCAAATTGAGGTCCTTTTGTCAAAAGTGGAGCAGTCACCTGAAAAGTCCATGCAAAATGCTTTTGCTCCACTGATGAATTCACTGGTCATGGATAATCTGTTGAAGCATTCTGATGTTGATGTAAGAGTAGCTGTAGCTTCTTGCATCAGTGAGATAACTAGAATCACTGCTCCAGATGCTCCATATGATGATGACAAGATGAAGGTCTCTCTCTCTCTCTCTCTCTCTCTCTCTCTCTCTCCCTCCCCCTCCCCCCCTCCCCCTCCCTCCCTCTGTTCTCCTATTGGAAGTTATCATGAAATTTATTGTGGTTTCAGGATGTGTTTCAATTGATTGTATCATCCTTCGAGAATTTGTCAGAAAAATCCAGCAGATCCTTCGAGAAGAGGGCCACCATACTAGAAACTGTGGCCAAAGTAAGGTCCTGTGTCATCATGTTGGACTTAGAATGTGATCAGATGATTATTGAGATGTTTCAACACTTTCTCAATGCTATTAGGTAATGCTTGTGTTATATGCTGATGATCTATTATCATTTGTCTGTAATGTTCTTTCTGTCTTATATATATGTTTTAACATGATCAGTTTTAAAAAAAAAGTTTCAACATGATTGATATGCATTATTTTTCAAGACACATCAGGTTGATATTTTGTATTTTGACTTGCTGCTGTGGACCATGGCCTTATTGATGTATATTTGTAATACTTCATACAAAATTTGACTATCCTAAATCTGAATTTGGGCACTATCAGGATAGAAAATTATCAGATTGGTTTCTCTTTTTATGGGGTTAATGACTTGGCGTGCATGTGAGATTGGTTATGAGGAATATATTCGGTAAAAAATTGGACCTTGTGTGCTTTCAGCAGCGAGTTTGCTCCAAATGTATCAAGGTCTTGTGCAATCTAATATGATTTCTGTACACGATAGGTTTCTGCCTTAAGTTATGCAGAACATATTGCAGCTGATGCAAGTGCTTGTACGATTATAATGCAAGAAGAATCAAGGAATAGTTGCTTAAAATATGAATAAAATTTGGTATTTAGGACAATTAGTTTGTTATACTGTGCATAAGATTGAGACATATTGCTTATGCCTTATATTTTACTACTTTCAGAGAGGACCACACTGATATCATTTTTACATCCATGGAGACAATTATGACTCTTGTTTTAGAAGAAAGTGAGGATATCTCCCCAGAGCTACTCGTTCCAATTTTGGTTATCTTGAAAAGGAACAATGAGGTCAATTTCCTGGCTATTTTTCTTTCTTTCATATTTTACGTGCTGCTGACATAAATACCCTTGACAGGCTGCTATGCCAATTGCTAAGAAATTGGCTGAGCGAGTCCTTCAAAATTCAGCAGACAAGCTTAGACCTTATTTGAGACAAGCAGTAAAGTCTTTAGAAACTTCGTTGGATGACTATAGCGAAGTTGTATCCTGTGTGTGCAGAGAAAATACTGATACTGTTGGGCATAGTAACGAGAGCATCTTAAATGACCAGCCGGTATGATTCCATTTATTGCATTTGGTTTTTTTTCGTCTTTTATTGAAATTTATTGGGTCTTTTGCTGTGACTATGAATTATTCAACGAAGAGATTAATTTATTAGTGAAGTTGCATTAATGGTTTCATTCTTATTTGTAAGAATAGAATGTTGATTTACCGTTTACATCATTCTGTATTTGTTCTCACGGTTGTGCACATGCTCCTTTTTCTCATGTGATTCTGGTCTTCTTGATTTCATAAAAATCCTCATTTTTGGCTTTATCTTTTAACATTCAAGTGCCGAATTCAGAATTAATTATTGATATCATGTTACCTTCTAGGTTGTTGAGGGGAAGTGCACCAGTGCTTCTCCAGCTCAGGATCCCGTAACTCAGGCGTGTTGCTATATCCGTTTAGTCTGATAATTTCTTGAAATTCTGCTCATATTTAATTTTCTTCATAGAACTTGAAACAGTTTTCTATCTTATATACTTGGCATATAATACCTCATTTTTGTCTGAGCAGGCAGATAAGGATGGTAGTGAAGAGACCACTGTTCAAGATGAAGACCCCACTGCCATTCGATCACCAAAGTCAGTTGTGAGTAATGGTGGTATCAAGGAGACTGGGAACGAGGAAATTATGATTGATGCAAATTCTCCAAAGAGTGCTGATTCTAACAGCCACTTTGATGCAAAGTCAAATAGTAAAACTGAGTCTGATGATGATAAACCAGTGAACTCTGAAGATAAACCAGTGAGCTCTGAAGATAAACCAGAGGTTGTTGAATCTCAGCAGGAAATTTCCGATAAAGATGTCCATCTTTCTCCTACTGAGGTTAAACCTGTTGAAGAAGCCAAATCTGACGACAAAGTAGAACATGGTATCATTGAGAATTCACTATCAAAAGAACCTGAGAATGAGCCTGTAGTTGTGGCATTTCCAATCCAAAGTGGCAGTCATCCTGATGAGAGCCTATCTGAATCTGACATCTTGGGAAAGGGGAAGGGCAACTTGGTAAATGAAGAGATAGTATCTGATACTATCTCTAAGAAAGCATCTGAAGGAGAATCTATTTTAGAAGCTAAGAAAAAACATCGCTTGGGGAAAAATCAAACTGATGACTCGGCTGATAAAACATTGACTGAAGAAGTTGTATCGAAGAACGACTGTGAATCTGACATCTTGGCTAAGGGGAAGGGCGACTTGGTTAGTGAAGAGATAGTATCTGCTACTGCTTCTAAGAAAGCATCTGAAGGAGATTCTGTTTTAGAATTAAAGAAGAAGTGGCGCTTGGGCAAAAAGCGAACTGATGATGACTCAGCCGACAATGATAAAACGTTGACTGAAGAAGTTGTATCAAAGAAGGATGGCGAGTCTGACATATCGGGTAAGGGGAAGGGCAACTTGGGAAAGGGGAAAGTCAACTTGGGGAAAAAACAAACTGATGACTCAGCTGAAAATGAAATATCATCTACTGAAGAAGTTGTATCAAAGAAAGATGATGAAGCTGACATCTTGGGAAAGGGAAAGGGTAACTTGGGAAAGGGGAAGGGCAACTTGGGGAAAAAGAAAACTGATGACTCAGCTGAAAATGATAGAACATTGACTGAAGAAGTTGTATCAAAGAAGGATGATGAATCTGACATCTTGGGTAAGGGGAAGGGCAACTTGGTTAGTGAAGAGATTGTATCTGAAACTGCCTCTAAGAAAGCATCTGAAGGAGAATCTATTTCAGAAGCAAAGAAGAAGAGACGCTTGGGGAAAAAGCGAACTGATGACGCAGCTGATAATGATAAAACATTGACTGAAGAAGTTGTATCAAAGAATGATGAAAGTGATTCAGAAACAAGATCTCTGGATCAAACAGAAAAGATAGTAGATGCTAGTAATAAGACGGAGTATAAAAGGAAGGAAGATGGAAAAAAGAGTGGGCGTGCCAAAGGTGCTACCTCTGAAAAAGATGTTCGTAAATCTTCTGCAAAAGAAGATCATGGAAAAGTAATTTGTCTTCTCTTTAGAGCTATTCTATTACTATCAACTTCTTTATTCTCTCATTTATATATGTTTCCTTCTTGTGGTTTATTGTGTAGGACATAGTTACTTCACGGAAGTCGCCATTAAAATCAACAAAGAATGAAGACGCCCTGGAAGAAACCCCAAAAACGAGTAACAAGAGAAAACAAACTCCGGGCAAAGACAAGGTATGTATTCCAATTGTATTTCCTGAAATACAATATTTATTTATGAATGCAATTGTATATCAGAACTTATAATTGATGAGAGAGGTTGCCAATGGTTTTGTGCTAATATCCTGTCCTTTCCTTGGATTTTTCTTCATCACTTACTAATATCCTGTCCTTTCCCCACCTCATAGTAATGGTTACGAAACCTGGAATGTTCTTTTATATGTTGAAATTTACACCGTAAGGCATTTCAGGGTGTTTTGAAATAGTTGGAAGTATCTTGTGTAAGCTAAAACTGGAATGATGACCTTTGTTAGGTATTTTATCCTCATTGACTTTAGTTTAGTTCTATTTTGATATGATGATAATGATCATTGTCACTATTGAGTAGAACTTATTCATCAAAAAGGAAGGGGTCCCTTGCTCCCTTCAGTATGATCTGTGTTTGTTTGATTACTAAGTTGAAAAGTTTGGAATGTTTTATCATGTTCTCAAGGGGCATAAAAGGAAGTGACGTTTGCCTCTTGCCAATCTTCGTTGTTTGTTTATAGTATTGTTTGCTCAGTTATCATCAATAACAATCCAGGAGGTATGGTTTTAAAACTCATTTACTAATCAAATAGAATAATCTTGCGACCTTTCCTTTCCTATCTTGTTTCTCAATTAACCCAAATCCTTCTAAATTAGAAACTTCCAAATTTGTTGTTTGTCGTTTATCTAGGCATCTGAGCTGGAATATGGCGAGAATTTGGTTGGTTCAATTGTCAAAGTCTGGTGGCCCAAAGATCGGATGTAAGTGACTCTTTATTACAGAGAGGTGATTAATTTTCAAAAAAAATATATGTGTTCTGAATCTGTATGATCATTATTGTCAGGTTTTATGAGGGTAAAATTGCATCTTTTGATTCTGCCAAGAAGAAGCATAAGGTAAGTGCACAAAATAGCTGCTGAATTTTTAATGCTATTTATTTTACATTTGAAGTTCCTAATTTGACTTGTGCTTCTCTCCTAAATAGGTCTCATATACTGATGGTGATGAAGAAGTACTAAATCTCAAAAAAGAACGGTGGGAATTTATCGTAGATGACATGGTATCAGATGGAGTAAGTAACCTGTTGATTTTGATTAAAGTTACATTTTCCACTTTCTGCATATCCATACTTACAATTCTTGTGAACAGGACCAAGAGGTTGAACATTCAAGTCACGATACTTCCTCTGACATGTAAGCTTATTTACTTCATTGTTTCTGACTCTTCTATTTGTTCTTTAAGGATTTTGATATAAAGAAGTAATCTTTTTCTTGCTCCTAATACAACCTTGTTCTCCCATTCAGTAGACTTACTTTGTCTCTTCCTTTGATGAAAAATGTCTAACATTGTTGTCCCTTTGCTGCTTATACCCTTTCTAATTTGTCACTTTAGAGAGTAATCTACTGTTTTTTTCGTTATTGAATTCGCTAAAACTACGCTTTCCTTGAACCAGGAAAAGGAAGAAGAAAGGGAATGTAAATTCTGAAACATCAAGCAAGCGTCAAAAGGTGGAGGGTTCACTGAAAAGGTTTGTTTCCTTAAATCTTTGTATACATTTTTTTACAAGAAATGAAGTTGTTTTAAGAATAACCAGTGGTGAGTTTCATTTTCGTTCAGCAAACCAAAAGATACTGCACCAAAATCTGGTGGTAAATCTAAGGATGGTGGCAAAGCAGAGTTAGAATCTAAGCCCGGTAAAAAATCTGAAGACAATAGCATTAAATCCAAAGATCAATCTCAGAAACTTGGGGGCAAAGGTCAAGTTGATGCTGGAAAAACATCCAAAGATGAAGTTGCCAAAGTCTCTAAACAGGACAGCCAAAGGTCTTCCAAATCTAAAGGCAAAACCCCACCAAGTGGCAAAACCCCCCAGACAAAATCTGGTTCTTCAAAGGTGAAAGAAATTGATCTGATGAAGGAAAAAACTGGTGAATCTGCACAGTCATCAGAAACCGCCAAGGGGAAATCCACAGATACTGCAAAATCACGAGAAAGTGAGACTAAAGGTGGGAAGAAGCGAAGAAGGTGATGTATATGTTTGTATCCAGTCATCTCTTGGGGGGCTTTTTCATGTCTTCTATTTATTAGACTTTCTTGCAGTTTCTTTAGGATTGAGGTTAAATTAGGCGGAGAGACCGTAGTAGTCCTAACTTCTACATTATCGTATTAGGTCATGATGGCTATGTTGATTGTAGGTTTGAGATGGTCGTGTTTCATATTTGGATGTATGGAGTTTTTGTAGCTAGTATTGTTACTATTTTATAGTATTACTATTGCAGAGTGAAGGACAAAAATAAAGGAACATGCTGCATTGTCTTTTCTTTTGCGGTTCCTTTTGTCGTAGGCAACAGCTTTGACCTTATTGAAGAAGTGAAGTGTGTGCTTAGATGCAAAGATCATGCTAGGCCAGCATATAAATTTCCTTAGGGCACGAGGTAATAACACTGAGGCTGCATTTTACTCTAAGAGAGGTGTGATATCAGATATTTAAAATGGAAATAATTCTTGTTTACTTGGTAGGAAAGAAATTGAAATTGAGAGAAAGGATGATGTCAAAGGTATCGTTACCTATCCTTTTCTTTTATTTCCCTCGTTTTATTTATTTCTTGAATCTTCTGAGTTCCATCATTTCCGTTGCTTTTCTTCTTTGCAAGTTGCAGAAGTAATTTTTCTCTCCCCATTGTCATGTCGCTTTGTCTCTTTGTCCGAATTTTAAGCCATCATCCATTGGCAGCGACGTAGCCTTTGTCATCAATGAGTGTTTCAGCGTTGCAAATGAGTTCCTGCATTTATTTCAGTTTGAAAATTCTCTCTCAACTTCACCTAACAACATTTTTCAACGGACTTCATAGCGTAGTATTTGAAGTTGTTTCTCTCTTTCTTCTTTCTCAACATTTTTCAACGGACTTCATAGCATAGTATGTGAAGTTGTTTCTCTTCTTTCTTTCTCGTCTTCTTGTTCCTCTTCTCTCCCTTTCTCCGTGGAAGAAAACAAAGCCTATAGCTCTTCTCACAAGCTTTGAGATTGAATACAACCAGCTGAAATTTAGAGAAGTGGATTTGGTGAGATTTTTAATTTAATTCTGTTGGAGAAAATAGATTGGGATTTTGAGAAAGTGGGGTAGTTTATCAATTTTAACATCGTAATTTCTGGTGGTTTGACAAAGAGAAAGGAGGGCAAAAGTTGATGAAAGGAGAACAAATAGTGACTCGAACTTATGACCTCACGACATAAGTAGTGGTGTTATAACCGCTAGAGCTATTCCACTCTGTCCGAAGGCTAGAAATTAACAGTGGTTGAACAGTAACTCATTTGCTCCCGTTTGTTGTTTTTGTCTGCATTAGTCAAATGCAAAGTCTACTAAGGAGAGCCATGTAGTGGGCAACCCTAGCACTGAAATTATCATGGGCTACACAAATATATTCACCATTAACGCCTTATTCAACACTCAGAGAGAATTAATAAGTTGGGTACACGAAGTGGTAAGACAGCACAATATAGTTATTGTCATGATCAGATGTCTGATAATGGGGGAAAATTTTAAAAATGTAGAGAGCTTCTGGGTTTTGAATGAGGTGGAGAATATGGTACATTAAAACAAAAAAATATGTAAATGAAAATATAGTGATGAAAAGAGAGTTAATGTCGTGCAAACGTAGTACAAGCCTGTTGTTATCTTAAAATATTCGAGAGGTATGGTTTCCGTTCAAGCGTTGAAATTGATACTTGATGAAGTTGTGAGAGGTGGCAAGGGTAAAACTGGTATTGACGCTTCTATCTGTTGGATGTAACTTGCAAAAACATGTGGGTTATCGTGTGATCATGAATTGTCAGAGTACATATGGGAAGAAAAATCAATTTCAGGAAAATAAGAAAGAGGCTGGTATAGGAGTCGAGGTCAAGGTGCAGAATAGATTGAGAGTGTCTGGGTGAGATTGGTGCCATGTTTAGTAATGTGAATGAACAAGAAAGATTGGGCTTAAGTTTGAGGTAGAATAACAATTCAAAGGGAGTGTACTAAGTAGAATGAAAATAATGTGTTGGTGATGAATGTGTGGAGAAAAAAACCTGTTGTTTTTAGCCACACTCATTTCCTTATTGTCAAAAACCATAATGGGCTTGCAGATGCTTTATCCCTCACTTGTCTTGCCATTTTATGCTGGGCCGTATCTCAAAAGATAGAAGCAGGCAGCAGCGCACTTGCGCTTGTCTTCATTATGTATTGCATAAAACCGGACGCTTGAAGCGAGCTCAAAGTTCTGTCAATGTAGAAATTGTTTTTATTCCTTAGGTACCAAGTTGATAATACATTAACATGTACTTATTGAAAGCCTGATTGATATAAAACAAAAGTCTCAGGGTGGGTTTAATTGATATTTTCTAGCTAACATTATGGTATGAATCGATAATAGCATCAGCAAGGTATTCGCACTTGGCAGCAGACAATCCAGCTAAGGATATTCTTCCATCCTTGGTCATGTAAACGTGCCACTTGTTGGTCATGTTTTCACTCTGATGCAGACAAAAGCCAGAAAAGATATCAGAATTTGTTCAAATTCAGCGCACACACACACATACATACATATAAGAGCGACACTCGGTGCACCAGTTGCGCCATGCAACTGGTGCACAATTAATACTGGTCAACAAAAACAACTAATCTGGTCAACTAATACCTTTAGTAAAACAAACTAATACCATTAAAAATGCACTTGCGTTGCACGGTGAAACTGGTGCATAGAAGTATTTGCATATATATAATATGTTTATGTGTGTGTGTCGTACCTGCATGTTGTTCAAGCCTGTAAATGAGAACATGCCAATTTGTTGAAGAACAAAAGACCAGTCCTTCCCGCTCTTATCCTTGTCACTCAGGCAGTCATATAGCTTCTTCCTGACACACTTTATCCTTCCAGCCATCAATTCCATTTCCTCTTTCCATTCATTGAAGAGCTCCGAATTCCCCACAACATTGGCAACAATCTTAGCTCCATGTATGGGAGGATTTGAGTACATTGGTCGTGCAATCCTTTTCAATTGGCTTTTTACCCTGCACTTACCAAATCACTCGATCAATACATAGAGCTTATATTTAGTAAGCTACAGCTTGAAGGGCGGATAAATATGTTTTAAGTTCTACATAGGATTTAGAGCCCGAATTGCTAAAAGCTTATATTAAACATTTTATAAGTTCTAACATCTTATAAGTTGTTTCAAGAGCTTATAAAATGTAATTTTTAAGTAGATCATAAGTTGTAAAAAGTGTTTGGCTAATGAGACTTATAAGTTCTTTAAGAATTTGAGATAAATATTTTAATTTTGTTTAAATTAATTATATTATTAATTTTTATGTTGATGTGGGGGAGTGGGGAGAGGGGGTGGGTGGGAGGTGGGGGTTGGGAGATGGCAGTGTGGTGGATGGTTGTGGGTTGGGTTGGCTGGGGTGATTTTTGTTTTTTAATTTTTTTTATTAGAAATCTATTATTTAAGTATTCGTTAGAACCCACAAGGGTTGGCCAAGTGGTGTAGGCTTGGGACTTAGGAGTATGCTCCTCTCTAGGTCTCAGGTTCGAAACCCCTTAGGTGTGATCAACTCTTGAGATGGGTCAGCCCATACAGAGCTTCGCTCTGGCTTGAAGTGGGGTCCACTAGTGTTCTGGTCCCCTGGATTAGTCGGTCTAAGCTGTAAAGAGCTTATTTTAAGATCTTATAAGTTGTTAAACATCTTTTATAACCAAACACTTTTAGAGAACTTATAAGCTCAGCCAAATGTAAGCTACAACTTGAAGGAAGGGTGGAAAAGTATGTTCTTAAGCCCATATATCTCATCTAATCAGAAGGAGAATAGTAGCCAACATAAATTCTTGACCCTGAAACTCAACAGAAACAATATAGCAGATGAGGAGAATTATCCCATTCTTACCTTTGTGCAAGGTCAGATGACGAACAGACAACATTAATTGCTCCAATCCTTTCTGCATAGAGACCCAAATTTTTACTGTAAGACTGAGCAATCAGAAACTCCATTCCTCGCTCAGCAAACAATCTCACTGATGATGCATCTTTGTCAAGACTCCCACTAGCAAACCCCTACATTCAGATTGAAAACCCATTTAACAACTTTAAATATTTCACCTGGTATTTGACTATTTGTTAAATGATACAGGTGTTAAATTCAACTAATTTTATATTTTTCCTATTTTTTTCTTAAAATTAATGTTCAAATTTCTTAAAATAGTGAGATTAATCAGCAATGACATCAACATAAGTCTCATCTAAAAAACACAAAACCATGAATTAACTAAGAGTACCTGGTATGCGACATCAAAGAATGGAACGTGTTTCTTTTCCTGAATGACATCAGCTATTATTTCCCACTGTTGTGGAGTGGGATCAATACCAGTTGGGTTGTGCGCACAGCCATGTAGTAACACAAAAGAACCTTCTGGAGCTACCTGAAATGAGAGGTTACATCCAGTTTAATGAGAATGCTGCTTGGCTATGAAGACTCTTTCTGAGCTCTCTTTTCTACCAAGATTTATTATACAAATGACCGAATGCTTATGAAAAATTCTCATTTTTTGTACAAAAGCTCACTGTGGTATGTGGTATGTGGTATGAATGGCAGAATAGGCTAAGCTAAGTTGGAAAGTACGACGGAGGAGCATTTGGGTTGATTTTACAGGAATGCATAAACCAATAAAAACACAAATAATAAAAACAATGTTTCTAAAAAATAACATGAGAATAATAACTACACAAATAACAAAACAATGGGCAAAATATGTAGATGTTTTCACAAAATCCATTTCCCCTTTCACAAGACATGAGAATAATTTCTCTATGCTTGAACTATAAATCTTTTAAGACATTTACTACCTCAGCATGATTTTGTGATATAATGTTGAAATTACTGCAGCTAATTTAGAAATTTATGCTTCAAGTGCACGGAACTCTAAATAGAATTGGTTAACCATTTCCCTGGCCCAGACAAAGCACTTCAATGGATTTGGGTAGTTGTATTAGTAAAAAGAGCGAGAATTTGAGTCGTACGCGAATAACATGGTGTCTTTTGAGTTCCCATCTTTAAAATTGACTTTGTGATCCATTAGTACAGTTCGAAACTCATGCTTATACTTTTCTTTTCTTTTTCTGATTAAAAGAATGTATATATGGAAATTGAGAACTTCCAACTAAGCACTTTATAACAGTATATGGACACAAAAACAGTGTGTTCAACAATAATGGACTCTTGCTTACAGAACCAAGTTGCTTCATTACAATGAGTTACAAATTGCAGATAAAGAGCTAATAACATGTAAATCATAACCAATACTAGGTTAAATTAACACGTTTGAGGATAAGCAATATAATCATAAGAAATTATCGGCTTAAGTTGAGAGTATAACAATTCTAAACGAATGCAGTAGATAGGATAGTTTAAGCAAACCTTTATATCAGATATCATTCCATCAAAATCCAGACCAATAGTTTTGGGATCATAATAACGATACTCAGACCATGGAACTCGAGCATCGTTGAAAATGTTCTTGTGGTTACCTGCAGATACATTGTTAGGTAGGCAAACAATACAATAATCTTGGACAGGCATGTTTAGAGCAGTTTAGAAAATACCCCAGGTGGGAGATGATATCAAAACTTTAGAACCGGGAAAATATCTTTCTATGAATGCAGCAGCAAGCCGGAGAGATCCCGTTCCTGAAAGACCCTGGACAGTGGCAACCTGCACGAACAAAGAGAATCTTCATTGAATTCTGGTTATTATGCCAATAATATATGTACAAATCATAGGTCGAATACTAAACCAATCATATATTTATAATTCTTAAGTGCAATAACAAGACTGTTGTATCTCTTACTCTTTGTTGCTGAATAACAGCACTATCTGCTCCAAATAATAATTCTGCCGTGGCCTTGTTAAATGCAGCCAAACCTTCGATTGGTAGATACTACACATTGTAATGATTTTTATAAGCAGTGATCTAGAATCCAGAAATAATTATAGTTCAACCCTTTGGAGATAAGATATAAAGTACCTCTTTGTTTTCTCCTCCTTCCAGCATAAGTTTTTCAGCCTACAATTTTTTTTATATATAAAAAAGGGGTGTTACAAATATTGTTTCCTTAAGCAAATTCTCAAAAGTACATGTATAGTACATGAACATGGCTATAAAAAGCAATTTACTTTTTTCACAACATTGAGCACATAGGGCTGTAGATCTTCAGTCCGATAGGCACCAACACCAAGGTTAAGCTTCATTTCATGAGTATCTGCTTTAAATGCTTCAGAAACACCAAGAATGGGATCTGGGGGAGCCATTGTAATTTCATTGAATCTGGAAACCTCAACGGCGAGAGTCATGCTTGTCCTCGTGAAAGACTTGTACAAAGATGACACAAGTAAATGTGAGGACAACAGTTTGATGCCATGCCTCCAAAAAAATGTTGTTAGTTAAAATACACGGAGTTGAAGATCCTTGTTGTTTAGTGATTGGAATTGTATTAAGTACCAAGTCACAAATTCATATAACCATATTAGTGATAGGGGGGGGACAAAACACACCTTTGCCTTGATAAAATCTTTCCCCAAAAACGTTGTTTGATTGGAAGCTCCATGGTTGGGATTTGCCTGCTAAACCACAGAAAACTCGTAAAGGAAGAAACTTTGATCTGGTAAAATAGAGATATGCAGCAAACCCAAAAGAAATAAAAGAATGAATTGTTGCAAGTGGGAAAGTTTACCTTGAGGGAATCGAGCAAAGGGCGGCGAGAAGTGGCAGCTGTAAGCGACAGAATTGCTGAAGCCATCTGGAATGAAATCCCCAATCTCAATCAATCAGAGAGATGAAGATTTTGATCAACTCAATCAATCTTCTTTTTTCCCTAGTAACAAGTGGAAAATGTATATATGGATCAAGAGAGATAATAATAATTCAGACTGAAATAATTGGATTTAGCAGATGAATGTAACCTAATTAAAGATCAATGAAACCACAATTACTATACAATACAATAGAAATGTACCGATGAAAGCCAGTGACGAGAGAATAGAGGAGCCGAGGGCGATAAACACGAGACTGCCTCTCTTATTTCTATTCTTCCTTCTCACTCCGCTTATTTCTATGCTTCCTTCCTTCCTTTTCACTTTTCATGTTTGGGTGAGATTGACAGGGGAGATAAAGATAAATGTTTTTATCTTTTCATTTTCTGTTTTTAATGTATGATGATATCTGTAATAAAACCATACTCCAATGTATCATTAATGCATATGGGACTCACTAACTAAAGACGTACCAAAATTCTTCATTCAAACCCTATCTACCACGCACATTCCATAAAAATAGTCATAAATTGTATACTGATAAATGAAGTATGACAAAAATTTATATGAGTGTCTCATACATGTGATGAGATGGATACAAATTAATCCAAATCAACACACATTCCTTTTAAAATATTAAAGCGTCAATCTTCAAATTAAACTTCATCTCACTGTGAGATCGTCTCATGCAAGTGTGCCTCATGAAGTATTATCACCCCCGTCCATTAGTAGTATGCTCATTTGTCTGATTTTTTCATGTACTAAAAATGTGCACTCCCTTTGAGGAATCAATTATTTTTTCTTCACTCTCCAACTATGATTTAATTATTCAAACTGTCATTATCTTTTTCTCCCACATAGTCACTTTATTCATAAATAAACCTCATAGTACTCCTCACAGTATCCTTAATTTTATCTTCTTCTTTTTAAATGTGTGCTCAAACAAATAAGCACAATTTTAGTGGACTGAGGAAGTAGTTATTGTATTTGATATTCTAAATTTGAACTATAAAATTTAGGATATACTCACATTAAAAAAAAAAATCATGATTATCTTTGTGAATCGGAAGAAATATATTAAAGGTAATGAAACACCAAAGTAGAATAAGTGATCTTGATTGTAAGAAGTGTGTGTATATTTAATATAGAGATTATCTTGATATCGAAATAGTGATGTATGTATTATTTATTAATGTTTCGTAGAATGCAGTGAGATATGTATTAATTTAATATAATTATTTGGTGAAGTGACATAATTAATGAGATTTAAATTAAAAATTAATTATGATACAATTTCTAATTAATTTCTAACACATCCCATGCCCATTTTAAAAACCCACCATATCAGTATATCACCAGATCCAAATAGCAATCAATTATGAAGAGGTTACCGTCAATTTTATTCGACGCAACTATTAAACTAGAATAACACTCATATGAATTAAGTTCACACTATGAACACCCTAATTTAATATGATCCATTTTGAAGGATGAGTTGGCCCGAATTTTCGCCCTCAATCCATTCATTCTCACTTTCACCTAGCGGCGCCAATGATCACGTCTCCCTTCGCTCTCTCAGTCCATTCCATTTCTTCACCATTGATCTTTCTCAACGATCGCGTCTCCCTTCACTCCCTCAGTCCATTCCATCTCACTCTCACGCCGCCGCACCATTGCTCAATGATAGTGATTTTTTTTTTTTGTAACAATGATATTTTTTCATCATAACAGTGATAGTTTATGTATATTGAAAGTGTGTGTGCGTGTATTTTCAGAGTGTTGTTGAAAATATTGTGCAACATGTAAAACAACATATGACAGCGGAAATATTAAAAACGCAGTGCAAAGGATTTCAAATTGTGTATAATCTTAATTCAGACTATACGAACCTCATGGTTAAAAACATCACTATAACAAGTAGTGAGATACACAAGAACCTCTTACAAGATCCTAAAAGGTGTAGTGAAAAACCACACACCAAAAACAATTTATTCAATCAAGTGACTAGTGATTTTATTCAACGTCCTAACACTCGATCTAATAAGATAAAATCAATATTGATGGGAAATGTTGGGATACACTCGACCAGTACAAATAGAATAACATCGACCCTCACACTCCACTCACGATTGTGTCTTGGATGCTACTCTCTAAAGTTTGAAGTAGAGCAAATAGTATTTCACTTTTCCTCAAACTTGAACTTCGACCAATGCAGTGTATTTATAGACTTTGGGAATCAACTGCATTGTCATATCCAGTTGGTTTGAATAGCCTAGAAACTCTCCACCATCAACTCCATGATCTTAATGTAACCACCCTACTCTCACTCATCCACAATGCTACCGCCTGACAATATAACTGAATAGTCATCAACCTGCAATGTAGGAAACATAGAAAGACACATCTATTAAATCAGAGTCAGTGTTAGGAGAAAGGACAAATTCATGATGTTGTGTAGAATGTTGTCCAACATATGGAACAACATTCGTGCAACATCAACATATATAATAGTGATACTTAGTTTCACATACAGTGACAGTGATAGTCTTCATGAATAAAATAGATAGTTTTTCTTCAAAACCATGATAGTTTTTATGTGTATTAGTTTTTTTTTTGCATACCAGTGATAATTTAATAGCATTACGGTGAGTGTTTTTATACATAACAGTGATAGTTTATGTATATAACAATGATACTTAGTTTCGCATATAGTGATCATGATAGTTTTTATGAGTAACAATGATAGTTTTTCTTCATAACAGTGATAGTTTTTATGTGTACTGGTGATGATTTTTTTTTTGCATACCAGTGATATTTTAATAGCATTACAGTGAGAGGTTTTATACATAGCAGTGATAATTTTTATTCAGTGGCTTATATATGTTGGATAATCGTATTTTTTGTTTGAATGCATATTATTGTTTATTCTTGTCTATGTTTTTACATGCTAACAAATCATATTGATTTTTATGAAACACCGAACGACTTACCTACGAGGCGATGTTCTGAGGTGGAAACAACGGTGTTTCCTCGGGTCCGCGGGAGCGGAGGTGTTTTCGATGCAGCGGTGTTTGGTAGATGTAGAGGTAGTTTTCACGTGAAAGGGTTAAGGGAGATTAGAGATAGACGCGAATTAGAAAATGAAACTGAAATTGTTTATATATGACCTGTTTGTAATGTATGAGTCAGGTTTGACCCGGGTTCATACCATGAACTAGGTCTATAGAAGTTTTTTTCAAGAAGTTAATATCAAAATTCGACTATCTAGGAATGAGAGTTTGGCCCTAGCCTACCCCGATCTGCTGCCTTTGGGTCATCCTGACCCGTCCCTGTAACAGGGCGGGTGGGTTAGCGTATCACTTTGACCCATTCAGACCCGTTTTCCATAATAAATTTTAATATATATATAATTTTTACTATATTTTCATATTTGACTACATAATATATTTTAAGTCAATATATAATGATAAAACATAATATTAAATATAATATGATGTTTTAACTAACTTTCATATTGATATCAACATCTTTTATATGCGAAAATAAATTATAAACATACTTCTAATATCATTTATTTATTTATTTCATTTAAAATCTTAATTTTATATTAAATATTTTAAAATATAACATGTATTTGTTTGGAATAATGAAATTTCCATTTAGAACGGGTCGATTCGTCCTGCCCCATACAAAGAATGGAGCGGGTTCGGGTACTTAAGTACCCAACCCAAACCCGACCAATTGACATCCCTTTATTCGACCCTGAAACTAAGACATCATTATTTTGGATTAAAAAACACAACACAAAAAATTAAGAGACCGAGGTAATCGTCGAAACTGTAAGGTAATCGTTGCAATTTTTAAAAAACGTTGTGAAAGAATCTGTCGCATATGACTTCATGTTTGCTAGAAACATTAGGGATGACCACGGGATGGGTTCAAACTCGGACTGCATTGAACCCGTCTTGTTCGAGCTAGGTCTGGACCCGATCAACCTGGTTTGGGAAAGAACCTATCCCGCGAAAATGTCTCATTTCCAAATTAATGTATTTAAATTTCTGTGCATTTAGATTATACATATATATATATATTATTTTTAAGCATTAGATGAATATTAAATGTTATTTTAAGTAAATATATGTTTGAATTTGAATTGTTTAATGTCAAGATGAATTATTTTATATTTAAAAATAATGTAAAATCAAACGGAGCGAGGAAGGTTAGATCTGGCAGGTCCAAGGGGCAGGTTCAGGTCCACGAAAAATTTGGAGGGGTGTGTTCGAGTTTGAAGCTTTTGGGAAATTAGAAATGATTTTGATTCAATTTGGGATTTTTATTCAATTTAGTGATGGTTACGAAAAAAAATCTTAAAAATTAGTGATGGTTATTGGATATATCTTGTTTTGCAATTTCCTTTATAAATCAGAAATTTAGAAACCCTCAGCTTCCTAATTACTTTTCAATTAAGGTTAGATTTGATATTTTGACGGTAATTTTGTACCTATTAATAACCTTTTAAAAATGTAGTATCTCATAATGAGGAGGTCTTAAAATTTGTGTTTGGTTCAAGTTTGGTAGATCCAACTTTAGGATTTGCAAAGAAAAATTATGTTTGTTTGGAGGATTACGCAAGTCAGATTCCAAAATCCACCAAAATCCACCAAAATCCTTACCTATAATACAATAATATATACACTCTTTTCATTATCTCTCATACTTTTCTTTTGCCAATAACACACTTTATTTTTCACAATATAATTATCTTATCATCACTTACTTTTTCACCATATTTTATCTCAATTCTACCTTACTACATCTTCAACCAAACATACACAAAAGTCAACACATCTTTTTACTATTCATAGATTTTCCAATCGGGATTTTTTTTAATTTCTCTACAACCCGAAACAAAATTTCTACATATTTAAGTGTATGGTAACACATATTGCTTCATAAGATAACACATACACACAGTAGCACTTAGAGATTGTTTGTTAATAGATTGGGAAGTGACTTATGAAATTTCAAATCCAAATTATTGATTGTTTAACCGGATTTGAGTATATGATTTTAAATCCTCTAAAATCTACTATATAATATATGCAATACATATATTTTACTTTTTTCAAACACAATTTTAAATACATTATCAATCATCTATCACACGCTTTTTAATTATTACTATCTACCCAACTAAACATTGTTTCCTCCATTTTTATTTTACATACTATATTTCCTGATTTACTTACAATTTTCGGTACACAATCAATCATTTTATCATATATTTTTTAAAAGCTTACCCTATTGAATCCTACAAAATTCGCATTCTAAAACATATACATATCTAAATACATTTTTTACTTTATTTCAAATTCACCTTACAAGATTTCAAATCCCCTCAAATCTTTAAACAAACAACCCCTTAGAGAAAAAAAGCATGCACGCAGTGTGTTACCACATGAACAAAAATATGTTGCTACATTAACAAGTATATGGTACAACATAGTATAAATAAATGTAAGGCAACACATTGATGTTCTTATGGTAATATATGATTACAAACAAAAAATTGTGTTACTACATAAAAAAAAAATTATTAAATGAACAAAGAAACTACTAACACAATAGTAGAATGCACTAAAAAAAACCCTTAAAATTTAGCAATGAAAAACCGTCATCTCATAAATAACGAAAACCCCAATAGAAGAACCTTGAAAACCGTGGAAAATAGAAAATGAAAAAACATTGAGAGAATAGAATGACTTGTAAAATCTCGCGGAGGAGAAAATAGAAAAATGTTTAGAGAATTGAAGAACCTAAAAAACAAAGAGGACAAAAGAATAGAAAGAGAATGGAATGAAACTAAAGGGGGAGAGGAGAGAGAGGCTCCTACCTTCACTCTAACTTTCTGTCCCCCCAATTTTGCGTCCACAGTACGCTTTCTTCTTCCCAGGAGTTCGTTGGTGAGATCACCTCCGGGCATCTCCGTATTCGTGTTTTGCCGGTTTTGGTCCTCCCTTTTACTTTGGTTGTCTATATTAGTATTCGGGATCGCGTACACTTGACGCAGGAGTCGCCACTTCCATCGACCGCGTACAACTTACGCCATCGCCGACCACCGATTCCGTCGGGCCTCGCTTGGGGTTCCGTTCAGTTGTCTATGGGTCGAGTTTGCTGCTCCAATTCCAACAGCATCTACTGTCGCTGACTATGCTCCTTCTCCGGAGTGACCACCGTCTTGTCGTAACAGACCACCGTCTCCGGACAATGAAAGAGCCAAAATAGGGACATGCTCAGAGCTCCTCGCGGGGTTGATTGACAGAGGTAGTGGTCATGGTCTTGCTTCGGTGGGTGAACTTTGATTGTATTTATGGTTTAGCGGCGTCTTAAGTTAGTCTGTATATATTGTTTGTTTGGTTTGTTAGTGTTTTGTGTGTATAGGTCTTCTTTTGTCCTTTGTTCGTTTTTTTGGTGTTTGTTGCATTTTGGTTAGACGTGAGGTTTCTCGATGGGTGAGCTACTTCGGCCTTATCGTGGCATGTTGTTTTATGTGGATGATGGACATATCAAGGTTCATGTGTTTTTGGGTTCGTTGTTGGCCGTGCATGCATTGACGGGGCAGCAACACTTACGAGTTCACCCGGGTATCATCTTGCAGATGTTTGGAAGTTTAACGTCTCACGTGTTCGCAAGCATTTCGCATCTGTCTAGATTGAATACTGTATTGGCGGACACTTTGGTTTTTTTATTTCTCCTGTCCTCACCAAGTGTTTTGGGTTGAGGATGAGGTTCCATCAAACTTCGCTGTACTACTTTTCTTCCCTGTGAATGAAACAGTGGAGTTTCTCAAAACGAAAGAGAATGGAATGGCTCGAAGAAAACCACTATCTGAAAACCGCCATGAATGTGAAAAGTTACGAGAAGAGACATGGGAAAAAGAATATGTATATTTAAAGTGAAAAATATTTTATTATTTTGTACTAATTTTTACGGATCCGCTTAAAAAGAAAGTAGTTCTCCTTCGTCCACAAGAAGTATGTTTATTTTCCTTATTTATCCGTTCATTAAAAGTGTGCTCATTATTATTTTTTTGGATTTAATTATTTTATCTCCACCCTCCAACAATCAATTAATTACTCAAATTGATATTGTATTTTATCCATAAATTTCACTTTATTCATAAATGATCCTCACATTACCTTACAATACCCTTTATTTTATCTACTTGATTTACTTTTTTTTAAAACATGTGCCCAAATAATTGCTCACAGTTTTTGTGGACAGAGGGACTAATAATTTTAATAAAAGTAACACTCTTGTGAACCAAATTTAAACTAAAAAAAATTCACCATTGAAATCGGGTTCACACAAGTTTTTATCTTATAATAATAAGGCCCCATTTGGTAAGGGGGTAAAGAATTAGTATGAGATAAAGAAGATTCGTATAATATAATACGGGTTGGTAGTATTATGTCGTTTGGTACAATGTAATATGAGTGACAACATAAAATTAGTATTCCACTTGGTAAGGAGTAATAAACATATATAAAATTAGTATGACACTTGGTATGGAGGTAATAAATTTATATAAAATTGGAAATTTCATGGAAAGTACCATTTTACCCCTTGTACCCAAACATAAATAAAAGTCTAGTGTTGTTGTTTTTAAAATATATTTAAATTGAATATAATTAAATATATTTTTATACATATATTTTAAATTAAATATATTTTTATACATATAGGGAGTAATAAACATGTATAAAATTGAGATTTCCAATATCCGACTTTATCCTTTGTACCAAAATATAAAAGCCTCGTTTTTTTAATTGTGGACTATCATGTGGTATTAATAGTGGTCCTATTTGACCCATTGTACCAAAATATCCCTAATATCCCTACACAAAGCTAGCCTACATTATATTAAACAAAAATACTATTCAATTAAATGATCAAATCTAAACATTCAACATAATCTATATTAATCTAATCGAAACAAACAACATATTAAATAAGCAAATGATTTGATAAAAACAATGTTTACCAATCACAAATATAATCACAGATATTCAATATTTTTGTAAATTCGTAATTTTAACTTTGATCAATATCAATAAATTTTAAATTTACAATACATTCTTCAAACAAAATTGCCACAAACTTCCAATTGATCCCATCTCATGTTAACAAGCGAATTAATCTAATCTCGAATTGAAATCTTCAAACTCCTCGCTCCACACAATCAATCTAATCAGAGGCTTGAACATATAGTCTGAGGTTTTGGAGCGCGACTGATGAGTCTTGGCTACTACAAGTAGGAAGTTGAACATCGTTAGTTACAGGAATGTTATCTGAAAATTGTCACAACAAGGTCAGTAAGAAAAATCCTCCAAAGTAGGTTGTGTCTAGAAACTCCATCTCTAACCCAATCTCCCTAATGGTGAAAGTATGTGATTCAATGCTTTGAGTTTTACAAAATCAATTAATTTGGTCACATTGTTGATTATGAGAAGTCATTATAGACCAACTTAAAACTGCCTAAAACTGATTGTAGCAAATACTTCAGGATCTAGAAATTTTGACCAAAAACACATTAGCTACAAACATTCTCCACTTTAACTTTTTATACATAAATCAATTTAAATTACTTCAAAAGCACAATCACTTGCAAACGAATCCCCAAAGCGAAGGAGCATACCGTGAAAACAAAATTGTATCCCATCTCGAGAAGACGGCAATAAATAAGAGTGGGATAAAGAAGATTGCCTCCAATTATAAGAAGACGACAATCATGCCTGGAAATTAGTGTATATTGCAGGTCAATAACTCCCAATTCAGATTCATAATTTAAGGCTCTCAAAGGGAAGATAATACAGGATAGTCAATAGTCATACACATCAATAACATGGAAGGTTACAAGCAATAAGTGGTCATCCAATGAAGAAATATAGAACAAGAACAATGAACAGAAGTAAAAGAGTGGCAAAAGCAATAGGCATAAAGAAGACTATCTCTCTAACCACAACTATTTCATAAGAACACAAAAGAAAAGCATAGAAAATGCATCCATATTTCATCAAATTCTGCTTCATTATATGAAAACAGTTATTACCTGTAGGCATAATTATGTTTGGAACTTGGTACATTTGATACACATTAGTTAGCACTTGGCAAAACCACAACCAAAGAACATCCTTATCAAATCATGAACTTCATCTCTTATTAGCAATCACATTGCTGCTGACCCTATATATCATTGGCTATTCTAAATCAAGAATCCAAAAACTAACTAAAAATTAAACAATAGATAATAATTCCCACTAAATTTTTGCAGCAATAAATCAAATCATCCCTGCTTTTTGGCAATGGAATGGGAAGCTTGTACCCTTTAGGTCATGGCACCAAACAATCCAATCCATTCCCATTCAGAGAGCAATTCCTCTCATACTTGACAACAGTGGGAGAGGGGGAGAGAGGGAGAGAGGAAAATATATAAACCAGTTAATATGAAAAAGCATTCCAGTACATGTAGTTGTAGTGCAAAGGAGGATTAAGAAGCATTAAACTTACATAAGATTCTCTACCATTTGATTTTAATAGGTCAATCATGAAAGATCTTTTTGCTCCTTTGGCATCAGCTAAAGGTTGTTTCAGGAATGCAAAGTTCAGATTGAAGAGCAGATATACAAGTTTAGAACATCGAATACAAAGAACAAACATGAATTTCAGGATACAATTGTTGTAATGCCCAATCTGCTACCCTGCAACAAAAAACATAGCAAAATTGATACATTTTTATACCTCATAAATACCAAGACCATCTTCTATAGTAAATCAGAAGTCGCATAATAAATCGGCCATACAAATTAAATCTCAAAAACAAAATAAAAAAGTTGATATTACATAACACAGGAAAACCTCAGCTCGTAGAAATACAAATAGAATTTTCATTTGTATTGCATACCGTGAAAAAAACAAACAGAGATAAATAAATTACCGGGACACATTGGGCTAATCTCCGAGAACCAGTCCGGAAGGACAGAGGGGAAGGACTCCAGTAGCTCCGCCTCCGTGACGTCGTCGTTGTTACTTCCATCTCGAACTGAAACAACGTGTGTGACTACTCGCAAAATTCACAAAGTGAGGACCATAGCTACTTCACAAAACCCTAATTTCTTGACACGCTCTCCCGCACAATGGGCCTCAGCGCAGCCGCACCAGTAGGTTACCCCGGCGACCCCGCAAGCCTCATCGGGCCGAAAGCATTTCACGATCCGAATTTGAATTCAGGGCAGAGACCACCGTCGAGAATCGCCGCAAGAAAATAGAACAGATGGGAGAGATTCAGAATAAACAAAATGGGGAAGTGAATAGGGGCTGCGTCCCATTTTCGCCCCACGAGAATGAAGAACGAGAGAAGCAGAGAAAGAGTGAATAATGTGGAATGAATTACAAAAAAAATACAAATAGAGGAAAATAAACAAATGATACTGGAACCCTGAATTACCTTGGGGGGAAAGGTGAAAAATTGTCAATGGAAATATCGACGTAATATAGGGGGGCTATCCTGCTAGAATTAGTGCACATGTATTACTATCTACCAAATGATCCACTATTTTTACTTTGTACAATTGTTACACCCATAATAATAGTTACCAAACGGGGCCTAAATAATGTTACAAAATGGAGGATATGCTTAAATTAGTGGTATTGTAAAACCTCTCCAGTCTACTCTCTCTACGCTCGTAAAACCCTCATTTTGATTTGGGTTCCAAAATGATGAATGCAAGAGCTTTTGTTAATGGCTGCCGCAGATCACTTCTTTCCCGCAGCAGCAGCATCATCCTAATTCCATTCCTTCTTCTTCTTCTTCTTCTTCTTCCGTTCTTCATCCTAATTCCATTCCTTCTTCTTCTTCATTTTTTATTCCCTGCTAATGGATTACCTGTCACCTGACTAAATTGCTAATGTCTTCATCATTTTTTAACAGTCTACGTTTTTTGAATGATCTTTAACTATGCTTAAAAAACAATTTGGAGGAAAGCTTAGTTTGGTTATATACTTTTTTTTTTCGTAATTTGGTTATTTCCTTTGTGCACTTTACAGCCTCCTACAGAGTTTGATAATTTATGGTCGAAGATCGACCTGGTGAGCTGTTGATTACATTGAGAGGTAAATCAGCTGAGGATGAGAATATTAAGATTGAAGCAACCGTGTTTGATGGTTCTGTCCTTGAACCAAATTCCGGTGATGATGAGACTGAAGATACTGTGCGACTTCACATCAGCATGCTAGTTGATATATGGAAAGAAGGAGAAACTGATTTAATGGAGTTTGTTTGCTCAGCATGACCTGATTCCTTGGAAATTCAGAAGATTTACGTATTCACGCGTGATAATCCAGCTAAACCTTACATGGGTCCAGATATTAAGTACGATTCTTGCTCTTTCTTTCTGCCTTTTCATTTCCAAACATATTTTGGATTGACAAGTCATAATCGTTGCTATTTTTTTTTTTTTTATCGGGCAAATAGTGTCTTGAACTCATGACCTCACGGCATAGGTAGTAGTGTTCTAACCACTTGAGTTATTCCACTTGGTCCATAATTGTTGCTATATAATAGGTTTTATGTGGATTTGATGTGTATCTAGCTGAATATTTATGTGAATTGTTGAACATAACTACTGAAAACATTGTTTCTATTTGATGTCAAATCTGATGTTTTTCTTTCAAACTACTTAAGTTGAACATTATTCACTGACATAGAATATGTGCTTGAAGAGTTGGCAAGCAGAATAATCCCCAAAGATACTTATATGTGATTGTGCATTTATAACCACTCTGGCTTTAAATGTCTCACTCGAATTCTTTGATAAAATATGTAGATGTATTTGCTCATTATTTAGGAGGGGTATGTGTTGGTAACTCTTATCTGATGGAGGCTATATCAATGTCTCATTGGTTCACCTGTTGCTTGCAGGAATCTGGGCAAGAAGCTCCAGACCGAATTTTACAAGTTCTTGAACATGAGAGGGGTGAACGATGACCTCTGTAAATTCTTGCATCAATATATGTCAAATAAAGACAGAATTGAGTTTATGCAGTGGCTTGGGAAAGTCCAATCATATTTTGAAAAATAGTTCCCTTGTGTTTGAAAAATTAAGATACAATTGGTTTCTTTTGCTTTTTGGGGCTATGGTATCTGTTTTTCTGCAAACAAGATTAAATTTGTTCTTCTTTGTGCTAATGCTGCATCAAATGGCATTTCTTTTCCTTTGGCATATAGGATAATTCCCTTCTCCATTATACTCCATGTTTCTTCTTTTTCTCCATGTTGGTGGAAGCGAAAGTAGAGTAGAGTCCCACAATATTTGATCATATTAGTGACGCCAATCATATATGCACGACGTGCATTGTAACACTTGCTCTGGATCGACACTTGGACTCAGTTAATGAACAGTAAATACATTCCACAAATTCACACATAACACAAAGTTTCAACTTAACACTTGTATGAAGAGGTCATTTTATATAGGTATAATTAGGGAAATTGGGGTATATGCCCCTTTTCATACTGTAAACGGGAATTTTGCCTCCCTGCATATATTTTATTAGAAAAATGCTCTTTTTCTTGATTATATTACCATTAATACACCTTAATATATATGTACACACAGATGTGAAATCATTTCCTTTGTGACCGTCTATGGTCACCAGCAACCCTCCGCAACCGATGGCGAGATGGTGACCATTTGCGACCTGCAATTACAAGTGTAACCACCAGTAACCACTCGCTGCAAACTGCGAGCTGCTATTGTTTTAATTTCATCAAGGGTAGAAGTGTATTTTTTCCCATCTCAAACATGAAAGAGGGCACATAGCCCAATATCACAACTTCCATTAGCTAACACATAATTCAAAGTTTCACATTAACTTTGTACGAGGTCATAATATAGGCACTGTTACTCACCAAAGTGAACTAACATTAGGACTTAACACTAAGCTGATAAAGGAAGCAAAGTTTTCTTAAAGCTATCTATACCAGACCTATTACTAATCAAACAAGATCTAAATAACAAAATTACTTTTTTTTTTCTGCAATTTAAGTTATAGCTATTATAATATGGTAGTGGTGGAACTGTAGTTTTAAATTTAAATGATCACATCTCCACTAAAAATCATTTCATTCCAGCATGATGAGAGAATGCACTAGAATGGAAAATCATATACTAAAAGATGTGTTCATACTGGGGTACTAACAAATCAATGGCATGCTTTGGCCAAATTACCAATTAACCCCATCTGAGCACGTTGTCAATGGAAAGCTAAACTGTGACACTATATGTAATCTTTGAATGCCAACTTCATTTTCTAAATTTCAATAAGGCAACAAAACTCATGAATTCTTGTTCATCTGTCATGCCATCATGAACGTAACAAACAATAGATCTAGAGCAAGCTGAGAATATGTACATACAATATAACCCAGCGCTTAAGATAACCTCAATTGGCTCCAAAGTAGTGCGGGGGAAACCACCTACTTGGTCCACCAGTAAATTAGAATTAAAAATGTGCAGACAGATGCAACTAAGGAGAGTATGATGGCGTCCATAGACTTTTTCTTCTTTATGGCCGAGAGAATGTGATTAACCTGCAGAATTTCAACAATTTTATTATCAACTTGGTCCAGCGTATCCAATATATGTGTTATTAATCTTTTTGTTCCATCATTTCAACTATGCATTTGATTTCTTTTTCCTTACCGTTGGAAGGCGGCTGCTGACATTACTAAGCTTTGAATTGATGCCCCCAAATGTAGATCGTTGGAACACAAGGGTCTTTAAGGTCTCTTGTGCTTGAGATATCACGGAGTCCATCTACAGTTAAACAACAGTTAAATATAGCAAGTAGAAACCGAAAAAACCATGAGTAAATAGTGTGTCCAAGCCAAGTGTTACTTAACTTTCAGAAAAGAATATACTATTATAAAAGATTATCATCGATATCTGTAGCAAGAGCATTCCAAAACCTCTAATTGACCATCAGAAGGTAATTGCCTTGTCCATGTAAAACACACCCCTAAATACATATACATCTACATATATTTCGACACATATACATTATTTACGAACACCTAGGTAATGTTTGTTTTGGATTTTAAAAACCGATTTTAAGATTTGCAAATACTTGGGGATTTTGAAATCCGGTTTTAAATAACAACCATTACAACACCTATAAACATACTACCACACTTCCAATACAATTAATTCTCTCTTTACACTTTAATATATATATCATTACAATCGCACCAAACAACAATATACTAATATAACATCATTCACTCTTCACATTGATTTGACATAAAGTTAAATTTCACCCAACTTAAAATTTCAAAACAAACACACACCTTACTATTTATTAGGATTTCAAAATTCCCAAGATTTCAAAAACCACAATAAACCCAAAATAAACATTGCCTTAGACATAATAAGGACACCGATTACGAAAACGGATAATTCCATTCATTAGAGATGTTGCTTCAAATTCATAGGGAAAGTTTGCCTATTACCTTCAGAATTTGAATTATGTGCACTTTTGGCATATTTTGACTGTAAGTCTCTTGTTGAGAATTTAAATGGACACATTTCAATAATTAATTGCACCTATATTCCTGTCAGTGGACTTTGATGTGTCTCCTATTTCCCAATACTCCAGTTCCGTAATATTATCACTTACGCATAACGAGTAGAGCCCACCATATTAGGTGATTTTGACCATATGAGTTCCCGCTTGTGGCAAGATTGTAAGCCAAAGCAGACATTATTGTACAATATTCACCATCATATGGTGGTCTAGTTCTTCAATAGTCAATATCTTCATAGTTGTTCCCTTAGTAAGCCTTGTGATATTAGAGAAAAATAAGTAACCTCTACACCTAGTGCTGCTATCAAATAGGATACATGATGATATCTGATATTCTCACAAGTCCCAGGTACTGCCATTATTGACCCTAAAAACATGCCCAGTAATGTTGAATTTACCTCAAATTTGGCCGCCAAACAAAAAATCAACATCAGTTCAAAGTAAATCTAGTAGCCCTTTGAGGTTATATAACATGGTTAGAAGATGTACTTTCATGTTCCGACAATATTAGTGTCCAAAATGATAATAGACTCCACATACATGTTTTAAGTGGCAGTCCAAAATGTTTACTGAGGCGAGCTAAGTCACTACATGGGCCACATCTACTAAATAATCATCATTTCACCTTAACGACTATATACACAAGATTATCCATTACCTGGCCAGAACTTCTATGGACGGAAGCACGCTCCTTGAGAAGAGAGTGTTCATAGGAACTCCCCCCATCTTCGAGGTCTAATCTTGTACGATCAAACTCCCTAAAATCCTCAAGAAGTGATGCATGCTCTTTCTTAGCCCTGTGACTGGAATGGAGTCGATTGAACTCCTAATACATTAAAAAAATTAATATAAATTAAGCAGCATAAAATCCTTTAATAAACAATAAATGGCAGCATATGAGAGAGGATGTTTAAATTTTTTTTGATATAACATGTTAAGAACTGTTTAGTCCAAATGAGCATAACTTAAAAGTAAAAGGTAAATCAAGCAAGTTGCATTTATACTATTATCTGCCCTTCCATGTTATAAATTATGAGTTCTGCACTTCCATTAGCTTCACAATCCAAACTATTAGCGACAGTGTTTTACAAAGTTTTGCTCAAGTCAGCACCCTCACATTTTATGTTGAACATACACATATCACCAATCACCAGTGTACACAGCAAATGAGACATGAACACAAAAATAGCTTCTAGAACCTAAATCTAGGTTCTTACATTATGAAGTAAAAAATATTGTATACCTGAGTAAGATCCTGAAGAATTTCTTGATGTCGAGTCAATGTATGAGAAAAAATTTCTGACCCTCCAGATGAAACCCAAGCTTGCATTTGCATATTTACTTGCTGAAGCTGTTTCAACAGTTGATCAATTCCAGACTCCAAATCATTGTCATTGGAACTATCAACTTTTGTTGATACTAATTTACGATACATGTGCATCTGCTCATCCAGCTGGGTTTCAAGTCTCCTCGCCTAGATTGATGTGGACAAAAAGAGCAGAAAAATCAGTTACAACCTCAAACAACGAGGAAAAGGAATAAAACGTAGTGTTTTATCACAAACTAAAAGGTGGTTATGGAAATTAACAAGGAGAAAGATTTATTAGTCAGGAATTGCAGTGAAGAGCCTACAGTCATAGTGTAACAGAAGGAATGCTTACAGAGATTGATGAAGAAGCTACAATTTAATCACACATCCCAAAGGAACATGAATAAGCTACAACAGCAATGAGAACATGATCCAGGATCAAACGGGCAAATACAGGATTAGATCCAGGAAAGTGACTAGGAATAATGCATTTGGTTTATTCAAATTTGATATGGGAAGAATTAGCATTATTCGCCAAATATGATTGAAGATCATTTACGCATTACATTATCATCACATCAGAGTTGATCTCGTCACAAATGAAACGACTTAGGATTAAATCTAGCACTAGGATATTGTTTAGCATCATTGTCAAAATCGTAAATCTGATGTCATTGAACCAACGAAACCCTAAAATTTGAAGGCGGATGGATATTGAATCATTAGCAAATGGAAAAGATCAAATTCATTCATCAACTAAACAAAATCAGGTACCTGTTTACGCAAGGAATCCCAAGATGTAGGAGGATCCATTATTCTTCAGTGACCAGTTTCCTCAATTCAATTCAGAGTTTGGTAGCTGGAATTTGTGTCGATCAATAATAATATGTTTAAATTTGGTGACTTTGCCAAAAAATAAAAAAATGTTTAGAGGAGAAGAGAGGCGTGAAAATGAAGGAAATGTTTGTTTGGTGTTTACAGCGTAGCGAATTGTCAACTTCTTCTTCCTTCTTTCTTTGTTTCTTCTACTAAGAGAAGAGATGCTCTTACTGCTGCTATCCGTCGGTTCCATCCAATAATTACTATTTTTACCAATTCAACCCTTCCTTTTCCTTTTTTCTCCTTATTAATTACCAAAATTTACTACTAATAATACACTATATTTTTCTTAATAATACAATAAATTTTTGGTTCGTTGTATTGGATGAAAATTCTAAATATAACATGATATATCTATTGTATTGTATTTGAAGAAACAATATTTTTATTTTGGATTTAAAATAGTAGTTGATATGAAAACGAATTAAAATTATGTTATTCAGAAAAAGAAAAAGATCATAAAACTTAGGGAAAATGTCAATTCAGCCTGAAATAAAACTTAAACCACAAAACTAAATCCTAAATATCATCTTTCATATAATTAAGCAAGCAAAAATTCACATGCGTTTTCTATTTCAAATATCATCTTTCATATATATGAAACTAGTTTAGTATCCGCGTGTTACGCGGCTTTCTAATAAAAAATTGCAACATTTTTCATAAATAATATACTTAATAATTAAAAATATAAATATGTGCATAAATGCATTAAATATGAATTAATAATTATTTAAGGTGTATTAACTCTTGAAATAAGATTATTGTGTCAAATATTATTTACCTATTTTAATATGAAGTTGAAACCTAATCAAAACAAAATAAATCGACTAAGAATAGATTAATAAATTAATTAATATGTAATAATGAAAAAAAATTAAAGTGAATGAATTATAATATAAAATACTTTTGCCACATAAAATATGTTAAAATATACATAAGAGCAATTATAAAATAAAATTATTTATTTTCTTTCTAGAAAATAAAATTATTTTCTTTTAAAAAATTAATAATTGAATATAATTTACACTAAGATAAATACAATTAGAATGAATATTATTTTATTTATCTTAAATTAAGTCAAACAAAAATTACCGAAAGAAAGATAAATGAATATTATATTATAGTTAAATAAAATATAAAGTAATAAATATGAATTACACATTTTATAATATTCACACATATTTTAAATACCTAAATAATTAGAAATTAATTATACACAAAAACTTTAAGTTTCATGACACATAAGATTCATTTTTAAAAATAACCAAATAGAAAAATGACATGTGTACTCAAATTTCTCATTGAATGACACATATGTTAAATTAACATGGAGTTGACACATCATGAAAAAAAAACTCCCTATTAGTATATAGAGGGATATCATATTTTAATATTTTAAAAATCACAATTTTTATATATAAAATATCACAATTTAAAAAATACTTAATTTATTTTTGTGTTCTTCTCAAAATCATTAAACAATGACAATTTGTATGCAAACTGATTATACTTAGTAATGAAGTTGCTAAAATTCTACCAAATAATTAAGCAAGCAAAATTCACATGCATTTTCAATAAAAACACTGAGCTCTTATTTAACAGTAATCCTCAAATCTATTAAAATTTCCTAGGATCAAGAGTGTTCTTCGATTGTATTTAAGCATATGTTGATGTCCAAAAACTTAGACAGGAATTCTAAACCTTAGCTTTGGATTAACTCGTCTGAATTGTTCTTGTAAGAGGACTGGAACTCATCTAAAACTTTATATAGTGAAATCCTACAAGAGGAGAAAGGACTAACAAGTGTCTATTGTCACTCTAAATCAAAAAAATTTAAGAGCATGTTTGTTTCGAAATTTAGGTGCGCGGAGAAAGTCATGACCTCGAAATCCTATAAATTTGAAAGTCTTAATGAATAGGAAAATATATATGTTTGTTTTGAGATTTTTGGTATGGTGAGATTCTGTTTTATGTCAAATTAATGTTTATTAATATTGTATTATTATATTTTGAGAGTGAAAAAAGTAGTGATATGACGTTGTCCGCAACTTGAGTGAACGTAGAAGGTTGGACTTCATAAACTACTATAAATACAGGCGACCCTGCTTTATATTCTTAAGTGTCATCTTATCATTGTTGATAAAACAAGCATACAAATCATTTGAATCAGCTGTACATCAAATTAGATGATCCTTGCATAAGACATTTGCCCATATCGTCCTACAGAGTTATTAAGTAAAATAATTTTCTTAAGCAAAACGAATATACACACATTTTCGCACAATCTTTAATTGATTGCCATACAATTCATTTCCTAGTTAAATCTAAGAAGAGTTCACTTTTTTGACTTGTTATTAGTAGTATGAAAAGAAGAGGCGATGGAGGGAGTTGTGTGATCCGTTGTAGCCAAGCATAGGCTCTGAAATTGAGTTTGAAAACCAACTTAACAGAGCTTGATCACAAAAGAACATCATCTGTGCTACACTGCATTAATTAATTAATTAATTATAACTTCTGTAACCCCTAACCTAGGTGGAACAACATCTGAAACTCAACAACAGTTAATATATTAATTGTCAAACATACTGATATGACAGGGGTATATAAAATACTATCAGACACCAAGGGGTTTTTTTTATTAGTTTTCCCACTTCATTATAGAACTGGTTTCATAACACTTCTCCCGCACAACTCTAGTCCAAAATGCCACAACAAAACCTTGATAACTAAACTACTATGAAAAACAAAGCTAAATTGAGCCTGAGGGGCCACCCAGCCTACTTGTCCATTTCGACATCCATAGGTCCACTCTCCACTCCAAGTATGCTGTTTTCTTCATTCAAATGCACATTTGAAAGTAGATCATTGACCTCATTGTCAATAGCTTCAAGGCCTCCAAGGCTTCTCCTCAGCTCTAAACTTGCTGGTTTGGTATATGCATCAGCTGAGTCTGGCGCATTGTCTACAACTGTCTTGCCCATCTGCAAATATCAGACCCAAATCAAGTTATATCCCCTGCATAATCAAACATATAATCTATCAATAAGTTGAGGTTTTCTCAACACACTAAATACCTCATTATAGAGCCTGACCATATCCACGCGATCCGGTTTTCTATCACAAGAAACCGCAGAAACCTCTTCTGGAGCTGCATAAAGCAAAGTATAGGTCATAGTGTTCACTCGAAAATGATATGTATAAATGTTTGAACAACTGATATCTTCTAAGAGTATCTCAATGCCTATTGATGCGCCAAAAGCAGTGGGACTAACCTGCAGTTGGTGTCTATTGAAAAACCATGAAGGATGCTTCAACTCAAAAAGAAAGATTCGGTAAAATAAAACTAATTCTGCTAATACAAGAGCTAGTTTAAACCAGGTATTACTAAAATGAAAGGCATATTCTTAAAATGATAAAAAGAATCATGTACAAACTATTCCCATCACTTTCACTTTACCAGCCAAGAATCATACATCCAAAATATAAAAATTAAAAATGGGTTTCAATAACCAATAAAGTGGTCATAACGTAACAGGGAAACGACATAGCAGCAGCCATAAGGGAGTCTTCCCAAGCATTCAGGTTCACAAAAGTTTAGGCAGCAGAGACGTTTCATCTCAATTAACATATATGGATGTTTAGCTATTAACTTGCCATAGAGGAACTTGATTATTTTTATTTTTAGACACTTACAAATCATTTGAACTTGAGGCAGCTGATCGATGACTAGAAAATCTGATGCCTTGGAAGATAATATTTCTGCATCTGGGATCTTGCTCCCTGGCTCATTAGGACTTGTTGCCTGAAAAAAACACCTTCTTTAGAGAAGAAAAAGTGGTCCAGATAACAGTTGACTTTCAATAGATTAACATAATCTCAAGAATTTAATATCTTGTATTCAATACATTCAAGACGGGAGTAAATAAATCATGCTAGACTTAGAATTAAAGAAAGTTTCCATTGCTTACTACAGATAATGCACAAGCAAGTCTGTAACACTTTCGAATTAGAGAGCTATCACAGTTTGGAATAATTAAAGGGACTTACATAATGCACTTTCTGCAGTTCTGCATTAAGTCCTTTCTCTAGGAGAAGCACCCTTTTCTTGACAAACTCCACTTGTCTTCGCTGCATCTCCCTAAAATGATACTGTGTGGTCTGATCTTGAAAAATTTGTGATCGTACTGCAGTATCCGTGGCTCCATGTGCAGCATCAGCTCCAACATTTGCCTGATTTCCAGGTGCTTCAACATTTTCTGAGTTGGCACCATTTTGGGATTGGGTAAGCCCTGGAGCTGAAACACGTGGCTGAAAAACTCCAGCAGCAGAGTCTTGTGCCTGAGAAGGACCCACGGGATGATACTGTGCTTGAGAGGTTCCAGGGGCAAAATTTTGTGCTTGAGGAGCTCCAGGGGCAGGCGTGTTGACAAATGTAAGGTTGAGCTCTTTACAGATAATTTCTTGTATTTTCAAGTCCTTATCATCAACAATTGCTTGCCATCTTCCATACCCATGTCTTGATATTCACGTGGACAAACGAATATCCAGTTAATACACACAATCTTACATGGAAAATCCATAGAATGTCTTATTCAATCAAGAAACGTGCAACCAGCTTCAATCGGTATATTTAAATACCAATAACTAACAATATTCGATTTTACAATATTTGAAAGGAAAAGGCATTTCATATCCTACCATTTTAGGACAGTTATCGTGACAGTATAATAGTTATTTCTTATAATAGTTGTAAATTTCCTAAATGTAATTTAGTAAAAAAAAATTAAAATTATATAATTTATAATTAATCCATATTTTTATCATGAATATAAATATTACATCAATATTTGAACTAGTTATAGATACATCATAACATTAATACAATAAATGTAAAAAAAATGCTATAACACTACAAATATTAATTCTTTCTTTCAAAGAATTTTCTTTAACATATAAATATTGTTATGAATAAAATTAAATGTAAATTTAAAATATCAAAATCTTGGTTTAAAACTCACATTATTATGAATATAAATAATATAACAAGATATCAATATAAAATTTAGATTTTATATTAATTCAAAATAATATTTTAACTTCTAAAATATTTGGTAACAATAATGACCATGCACTAGCACAGGTGCAATACTAGTTTTTTTTTTTAATTAGGATGCTCCTACATATATATGATCTTACTCAGTATAAGGACCATAAGGTATAAGATATGAAACTCCAAATCAAAAAAGCATAGGTCAAGGAAAGGGAAAAACAAATTACTTCATTACTGCTCGAAGAAGCAACCAATCGTGCTGCTCCTTCCAAACTCTCCCTCCTTTCAGTCCTGGGTAGCGGGATACAATATCATTCGTGAAAAGCGGAGTGCTATTAGATCCCCCAGATAAAAGCTTTATCTGTCAACCAGAAAATGCCCCTTCAAATGAGAATTGAACATAACAATAGCTGCTATGCATTATAGAAGGATTTAGCAAAGATGCAATAAAGTCCATTTATACATAAATTGTAAGAGAGATCACTTGTATCACTTATATTTCTCTCTACAATATATAACTTACTTTGTCTCTGACAAGAGTAAGTGTACCTATCCTGACAAGCACATCATCCGTTCTTAGTCCCTCTTTAGGTACACCATCTGCAACCAATAGATATTATGTATTACCTCGCCTGGTTCAGGACAATAAATTGAATGCGGAGACGAATATTAGCAGAAGATATTAATAAAGTAGTTAATTGCCTTCAAAGGTTGGAGACTCATTCACTTCTTCGCATATGTGACTCAAGAAAAGTTGTCCATACCTGCACAAGTCATAAATAAAGTTGCTACTTATCAAAGCATGCAAAGAACACACTGCTACGTCCACACAATAAGACACTTTTGATGATTATGAAGCAATTCATATCGCAGTTGTCAACTTTCTTAATTGCCAAATTTTGGCAGAACTACTATTTTAATAAGGGAAAAATGTGGTAAGCCTTCAAAAGAATAGAAGGCTAATTAAATATAGAAACAGGAAATAAAATATAAGCAATGATAATATATAGAGAACACAAAGTAGAAAAGGCGCAAACTAATAGTTGTCAGATAATATATTAGCAAGAAACAAAAAGTTAGATAACAATTACTCAAAGATACATATACTCATCCATGACCATGCACATAAAAGTTCTCAGGAAAAATTGCAGTGGACAAAGTACTGAAAGTTGTTATATTATTTCAAAAAATGGTAGGATTAACCACCATATACATTGATTCAACCAACATTTTAAATAAATATTTTGAGAATAAACCAGAGAAATCAATCACTTACTCATGAATTTCCTGCAAGGTCTTCTGCTTTAGACGTGGCACAAACTCTGCCCAATCATATTCCCCAACTCCAAATCTGTGATAAACAATTCAAAAAGCTTGCTTATTTTTCGGCAACCGTAGACTGGGGGCACTTATCTAGAGTGAAGACAGGACGTCATAAATTTAATGAAATAATATAGAAATGCAACCTCATTAAAACTTGAACAAACACAGCCCTCTGACTTTGGTTAAATCCCTTCACTCGAAGAGATCTTCCTTCACCCTCCATGAGGGGAATACCATCTGCAGAATCTTCTAATACAAAATAGACAGGAAAAATAATTAAAGACATCACTATTGAATTTATCAAATCACCTGACAAATTATAAGCAGTTGGTTAATACCACGAGTTCTTTTTTTATGTGTTTTTTTGACAGCTGAAGTTCCCACCGGAACTGTCTCGTTATCAGATTCAGCTTCATAGTTATCATCTTCCCCATCAGAACTTACGTCTTCCAAACCAGCAAGGTCATCTTCTTCGACAGACACCATCTGTATAGAACATATAGAGCCCAGTCATAAAATCGAGTGGAAGCAGATGTATTAGTGATGTAACTTTAATTCATCGATAAGTAGGGATCATTATTGTAAACCAAGCAAAAAGAGAGTCCACTCAACACCTCCAATCCTCCAATTGAATTCAATATTAACAGGACCTACATCCATTTTATTTTAACAAATTGTTCTTGTTCTTGAATTTCCCAAATCGGTCCGATGTAATAAGCAACAAAGGATACCTGCTTGCGGCTTCTCTTCCCCTTGCCCATGGAGTTAAATTCTTCAATTTTTTGCACTTCGAATTTATCTCGTAGCAGGTCTTCCCAGTAGCTTGCTCGTTCAGAATTGTTTACTGAGGCCCTGTTCTCTGCTGCTGGCACAGGTGTTTCCTCTTCCGATGCTAATTCTGCTTCGTCAACGTACTCAAAGTTTGCAACCTGAATTTATAATAAATAAAGAAAAAGAGGAGTATAAAATTCCAGGGAAGGATGAAACATTAATAACTGTCAAAAGAATCTTCCATAATTTAACAAATAAAAGTTCTGTTGCGGGAAAGTTTGAACCAATCATTTCCCATAATACCATCTACGAAGTGGAGAAGCTACCAAATATGGCTGCAACATTTCCCTTAGTTGAAACATTCGAAATGATCTAATCTAGCCATAAGCATCAAAATATTTTAAATTCAATAGTAAACCCAAAGATCTATATCTGAGAATGGTGTTTAAACCTTTCACCATGTTACTAAACTACTAGACTGAATAAATGATGCTTTTACAAACAAGTCGTGGCAGGAGTCATTGCCAACGATTGACCCGATTCAATTTTTGGTGACAGATACAATACATAAAAGAGGCTAAACAGATGGAAAATTTAAGAAATAGTGACAAAGAAGATTTTATACAAAGCCACCATAAAGAAACAGAAAAGCCCTTGAAAAATTGCTAATTTTATGTTGCATTGATTGTGAAACAAACATGCAGAAATTTAAAAAAAAAAAAATTAACCTTGAATGCTTTTAAAAATCCGTTCTCCTCTTCATCATCCATTAATGCCTCTTCTTCACCAACTTGTTCGCGATTAAGTAATCTACAAGATAGAGCATTCAAAGTTTATACCAACAGCAGAAAGAAAATAATACCCAATGGAAATTTTTGAGAGATTTCATTTACCTATCAATTGCAGCATCATCATAATGAATTTGGCGAGATTTCACTGATTCATCATTATCATCATCAAATAACTCTTTTGCCCCATATCTAATGATGTCATCTAGTTCTTCCTGCATCCAAATCAAAGTATCTAAGCACAAGAAACTTCATAAAGAACACATGGAACTTTTACTTTAATAAAACAGATAGCCAATAAAACAAAAATTAACGAGTAAGCCTCTTGTAAACCAGTTGCACAGTGCAACTGCATAGAATGTTCAGAGATAACAACTAATACCTTTAAAAATACACTTGAGTTGCACGGTGCACCTAGTGCATACAATAATTTTGTCAAAATTTAAATTATACACAAAAATCACCATGTAGCAGCAGTCTTCATTTAACAAAATTTATAGCCCATCACGAGTAGGAACTTGCATCAGATTTTATAGCCAAATTATATGTTGGTCTGTCATGAGGTATTTCTGGCGGCATAGTTAAATGCTAATTGCTATATGATGTTTTCTTTTCTTTTTAAGGTGACAAAATTCAATCTCATCTAAAAGGTCGAACTTGTAGAGAGGTGTGAAATAAATTCACTTATATTAATTTCCAAACACTCTCCCTCGCTCGTGGGCTGAATTCTCGACTCTACCACAAGGGAGAAGGCCTGTTGAGTGGACAATTTAAAAAGAACAATATAAATTCCTAACGTAAGTTATAACTGTAGGGGGTAGGGGGGGGGGCTCATGAAAGCCACGTCATTCACGTCTAGTGCAATTTGCCAAAAAATTATAAAGTCAAATGGGAGTGAAATAATTCCATTTCAAAAAAAAAATAGTGTACATGAATCGTTATTACCAAGCACCTCCTTAGTTTTCTAAAACAGTCCTTTTTCCTCATCCAAGTAACCTAGTATAATGCTAGCAGCAATGTCCATACATTGTTAGGTCCAACAACGGAGTAACTTAGTAATTTTATTTAGGGTAAATTACATTTACCCCCTCAATTTGTCAAAATGAACAAACCAACCACGCCAATTTTTCATGAAAAGGGAAAATATACAAAATTGGAAATTTTCAAAAGCAATAAATTGCTCTAATTATGTTAATTATTCAACTTTTGTGATTTTCATTTCTTTATTGGGCAACTGCTAAAGATGCATACATTGCCAATAGGGTAAGATATGCTTACCTGATTAATATTTTGCGCCTTTAACCTCCCCACAACAAGATGCTCCAGGACCATTTTCTTTTTAGTCATTTGCATCATTCTCTCTTCAATTGTACCTCTTGAAACGAGTCTGTATATCATGACCTGCATATATAGAAGGTTTAAATCCATTGGATGGAAAGCAGCAAAGTAAAGCCATGAGATGATCTACAAGGAGCATAACCTTATTCGTTTGACCAAGGCGATGAGCTCTCGCCATGGCCTGCAGATCCGCGTGAGGATTCCAGTCGCTGCAAATTTTGGATGCTCAAAGATTATAAAAATGCAATATAATTAAAATAAAACAGATCAAACTGGCAAAATATGTAAAATGCTAATATGTGCAGACAAATGCCATTAAACTATAAGAGAATTCCATTACCTATCGTATATGATTACTGTATCAGCAGTCGCAAGGTTTATACCTAATCCCCCAGCTCTAGTTGATAGCAGAAAACAAAATCTCGATGAATTCTTCGCATTAAACCTGTCTATTCGAATTTGTCTTTCTGCTCCCCCAACTTTTCCATCTATCCTTTCATAATGCCATTTCTAATATATATAGAAGAGCATCAATTAACACACAATTTTTGGGTATATCAAGTAAATTAAGTAGATCCAGCTGCTTATTCATACCATGGAGTTACAGTAATCTTCTAGTAAGTCCAACATATGCTGAAATTGTGAATACACCAGAACTCTGTGTCCCTGCTCTTTAAGTCTGACCATCATCTTGTCCAAAAGTTGTAATTTTCCAGAAGATTCCAGAAGTTGTCTGCGATAAATATCATTTTGAACAGAAATATAAGTAACGAATCTATGTTACCATATCCATTTTTTATTCCAATCAACCAGAAACAAGAGAAAATCAGAGCAAGACGTAAGTATTACTTGTTGAACTCATTCGTATCTTCTGGTTCAACGCCTTCCAGCATAAATGGGTGACAACATAGCTTGCGCAGTTCCATCACCACATTTATAAGGGAAATCTAGCCATCAAAAGTGTAAACATGATTATATGGTATGTTGTTTAAAATGGAAAATTGGAATAGTAAAAACTAACACACAATGTGTTTAATGTAATCTTACCTGAGCACCACCTTTGCGAGTGAGTATTTGATAATTGCGAGTCAAGATCGCTTTGTAATATTCTTTCTGCTTGCTACTCAATTCGACACGCAATATTAGCTCTTTCTTAGGAGGTAATTCCTTCATGACATCTTTCTTAACTCCTGCAATTCAAAAAAAAATTATGGTCACAGAATTGTATGATAACTACAAATTTATTAAGCATATATATTTAGTTTCAGTACATACTTCTTAGGAGATGTGGGGCCAACATCTTATGAAGCCTAGAAATTTGTTCCTCTTGATTAATATCCTTGAACTCCTCCTGAAAATCCTCTAAGCTTCCAAACTGAAAAGGATTTTTTGATATCATATCAGTGTAATGAATTGATAAAATTATTATGCGGTGTATTTAAGGAACTAACCTTCCCAGCATCAAGGAAATGCATAAGCATGAAAAGTTCATCCAAGTTGTTCTGCAGTGAATGACTCCAGCCATCATTATAGTTCCATGACAAATTAAAAAAGTTCATAATTGCTTAAACTAAGTGCTTCTTGAGATGTAAACTAGAATTGTTCAAAAGATAAAATTGAACCAAATGTTTATCCATTGACGAAGAATACATACAAAACATTACGGGTATGTTTGTTCTGCAACTAGCTCGGCTAGACTTTGAATTTTTAAGATCCCAATCCTTGTTTGTTACGAGAACCAAAATGTAAAATTTAAAATTCTTTAAATCCAACTCTACTTTATACTATAAAAAACTGCTTTATCCCCTACCACCAGTTCTCTCCTTTCTATATTCCGAATGACACTCACGTCTCATACACACACACACATTCAAATAATACTACATCAATCACTTTTACATACTTGATTTGACATATAACAATAATACTACCCTATCAAAATTGCAAAACAAACATACTATCAATATTAGAAAATATGATGCATTTTTCTTTCCTCACATGTTTAGAAAATATCTACATGTGGCGAGTAAGCAACGAAAATTGGAGTAGGCATACCTGTAACGGAGTTCCAGTCAAGAGGACTCGATGTCTGCTTGAGTATTGCGTCAACGAATTAAACAATTTTGAGTCCTTATTTTTAAGACGATGCCCTTCATCAACAATCTACATTGAGATATTAAGCAAATTTTTACAGTATTATGAAAAGACTAAAAATAAATTAGCATAAGGAGATTTCATCTCACCATGCACTCCCACTTTATGGGCTTCAATGATGATGAATCCAAGTTGATCATTTCATAAGATGTCAAAAGGACATCAAATTTTATCCTATCTTGTTTGCTTTCGCCCGAAGTTTGACCAGATTTTTTCTTCTTGCTCTTCTTTTGATTTTTTGGATAGTAAAATTCATATTCTCTAATTACATTGCGTGCTTGGGCAGTGCCAACATACATCACCTGCAATAATTGATCTTAATCAATTGCAGTCACAAGCTAATTTGGTGCAATCTGAAACATTATGCTTAGGGGGTGTTTAGCTGAGCTTATAAGCTCCTTAAAACAGCTTATAATCTCTCAAAATGTGTTTTGGTAAAACAAATCCTTAACAGCATATAAGATCTCAAAATAAGCTCATTACAGCTTATAAGCTCCAAAAAAAAGTTACCAACACCCCAACCTATTTATAAGAGAACATATAAGTTTCATTAGCAAAACACTTTAACAACTTATAAGCTACTTAAAAGTTACATCTAATAAGCTCTTGAAACTACTTATAAGATGTTTTAAATAAGGTTAGCCAAAGGTGCCCTTAACACTCGAGCTAATCTTTCCTAACCATGCCTACTTACAACATTCATATGAGGAGCCCATGTAGCAAATTCACGTTCCCAGTTCCTCAACGTCGAAAGAGGAGCAACCACAAGATGGGGTGATATATCCTCCCCAAAAAGAGATGCTAGAAAGGCAATACTCTGTATTGTTTTGCCTGCACTCATGAATAATTACAAGAAATGACGAAAACAGAATTCTGCTGCAAGAAGTAACAGAAAGAGTGAGGATTGTAAAGAAAGTAAAAGAGAAAGCCAAACATAGCCTACCAAGTCCCATTTCATCTGCGAGTATGACATGTGTCTGTTTTGACCACGCAAAACGTAAGAAATTCAGCCCTTCAAGCTGATATGGATGTAATGAACCTTGATTTTGATTAAGATTAAAACAGAGTCAAGGGAAGAGATTGATCATGATAAAACATCACTCAGAAGTGAACATTGTGTACCTCCAGAAAGAAAATCAGGGCTGCTCTCATAATGCTGAAAATCTTTCTGCCTATTCTTTAATTCCATAGCATCACGAAGGTTGCTCTTCTGTTTGGCTGCAGATGCTTTGCCATGTCGAGACTGAATTCTGTCGAACTTTTCAATTTCTAGGTGAAAGGATGCAATATCTGACTCCAACTCCCAAGAGCATTCATCATATGCAAGCTCCTTCCATTTCACAAGATATTCTTTTCCTTCCTCTACTTCCCTGGTATCCAGAATTATATGTCAGCACTTGACATTAGAAAAATGAATGGAACATAACTAGAAAAATGTTAGAAATAAATGGATTAACCAATTGACTGAATACGACCCTATCAAATTCAACAAGAAAATGTTTCAATCAAGTTTCCTGAACAAGATCACTCCATATAACTATTCAACTATTGCAGATTCTGTAAGTATTAGATTTTTTTAATGATTAAGTGCTTAACCAAGAACGTCAGTAGAAGCCATCAATACGCAAACAAGTGTAAAATTAAAATTTCAGTGTTAAAGTTTCAAGATAACATTGTGACAAAATATAAACAATTAAGAATCCAAAGGGTGTAAAGATCAGAGAAACCTGCAAGCAATAATTCGATCCACAGTTGTCCATTCTGGCCTAATAGGAATAAATTCATCTTCAGGGTTATTTGATGCTGGAGCTTGTCGGTGGAAATTGTTCACTTTTGTTCTTAAGCGAGGATTTGTCTTGTATGCCTGAACAAATTGCTTCTCAGGCACCCTGAATCATACACATAAAACACGACACATTAATATCCAATATCTAAGAAGTTGGCATCTCTACATTCCAAATCAAAGTGGTCTTCTTTTGACATAGAAAAGGGCATTCAAGTCGGAAACTAAAGAACCTACCATATGCTATGGAGGTAGGACTTTCCTTTCCACTTTACTAGATAATGTTTCATCATAACTTGGTCTGATCCAAGCATAGATGCGTCGCTATCATTTACAGCTGTTGGACGAACCTCGCAGTCAAGTATTTTCTCAAGCTCATTCAGATGGCCCACCTATCAAAGCACAATTAAATCACCACAAGCGAAATCAAACCTCAGTTTCTAGTATTTAAACCTTAAATAGATTTGGAAAATAAACATACACATTCGGGACATCTCCAGTTACTGGGAAGAGGAGCTTTCAGTACTGGCAGCAAGCAACTAGGATGGTAAGCATATGTACATGTTTCACAGCTCAAAAGATTGCCATCTTTTCCACAAGCTTGGCACAAATCTTCCTTCTGTTATCGAAAAATTATGTGAAGTGATGAAATAACAAAAACCCTAAATAATGTATACATAAAAATGATGTGAACAACAACTTCGGTTAAAACTCCACATTGAGTATTGCAGAAAATCACCAAGGATGGCGCATAATAATAGTTAAAATTCCAAATTTTGAATTCAGATATCCCAGTTTCCTTTATATACAGCGTAAAAGTTAAGAAGAAAAAGAAATTCAAAGCCCTGTTGCTTAAAACTCTGAAAATGCAACAAAATCTTCAGTTATTAATCAAATAGTGCAGGAGCATATAATCAGAATCGCATGTCAGCTAATTAATGAGCTACATCTTGTAACAAAGATAGATAGATAGATTAATTGTGGTGGGGGGGGGGGGTGACATATAAGGAATGAAGATATAGGGGAAGAAAGGCGACAACTGACCTAAATATGATAAAAATTAAAGCAATTAGGAACCACATAAAGTCTATCAAACAAGGGGGGATAAAGCCAGAATTACCGCATCTGGGCGTTCAAATTTTTCGATTTTTTCCGAAGAAGAACCCGTCCCGGATTTCTTCTTTACAAAATCAGCCTCTTCGTCAGATTCATCAAGATTGTAAATGGGCCTTCGATCAGATCGAACCCGCAGCCTCTCAACCAAACTTGCCATTTCTTCGCAAACGACATGCACAGAAACACATGGAAGCTTAAATTCAAGAAAAATAAAAAGGGTTCTTCACTCAATTGAGATGAAATCAGAAAATGGGGTGAAAGGGGCTGCGTCTTTCCGCAGAATTCTAGTGCATGCCATACAAGGAAAGGAATTTGAAATTTACCTGATAAACCACTGAAGATTGTGCACTCTCAGTTAAGAAAGAAAAAAGAAAAAGGAAAGATTCTCGGGGGAGGGGGCGACTGTATATTTGAATGACGGAAATATGTGAGACTCCGGAAATTGAGACAGCGCAGGAGAGAGGAAGGGAAAGAGAGCGCGGTGCGTTTATTGTGAAACGGCCACCTGCGCTTTGTGAGAGAGAAGGGCCCCTTGTTCTGAATTTATAGTGTTAGAACAGAAATGACGATTCTTGTGCCCAGTGCCCCAGCCGAGTGATGTTGCGAGGAGAAATCACGCAGCCGCCACGCAGGTTCCAATGAGCAATAAATTTTCACTGAAATATTATAGAGGTTTTATTACGGCATTGATCGTGCTGGTTTCTTTCATATGTGTTATTTTTCTTTGATCGGTAAAGAGAAATATTATTAAGCAATCCGAATAATTATAATTATACATATCGATGTTTCTTCCACATGCGTCTACTAATTAGATATGTTCCTCGATTTATATTTCACTCGGTTGCGGATCGAACATTATGGCTGAAGCAATTCAACAGCTCTCCCTTGTCAAAGGGGAAAATTACTATTACGTACAAGTTTTCTAACTACACTGCAACTTACTATAAACATTTTTCTTCGTTACTAAGAAGTACAATTTCTCACGTGAATTGTTTTCAATGCATTTATTTTCATATGAAAATATTGTTCTCACTACCTTCATTTCTATTCAAGTCTCATTTCTCTCGCAACCTCTCGCTCTCTCTAACCACTCTTCCTCTCTCGCTCTACACTCTTGACCAGAACCAGTTAGACTAGCAAAGCTATAAAAGGCAGCGAACAACAACGGTCGGAGGTGCGTACAGAGACACGAGCAGCAATGGTCGCTCTCTACACTCAATCGGTCTGACCAAAGGTGCGCACAACCGGAAATCTCTCTCTCTCTCTCTCTCTCTCTCTCTCTCTCTCTTTGCACTCTCAATGGACGGCTAATCCTTTGCCCCCCGATACGGCGGTCAACGAGGAGTCAATGTTCTTTTCCAACCCTTAGTGGATCTAGGGTTCCAACCCAGGGGGAACCCTTTGATCTTACTGTTGATTCGTAGTTTTTCAATTTGTGCAGAAGCTCTAGTTCGCGAGTTTCTATAATTTCGTCATCATCGCCTCAGTGAAGGCATTTCACCCTTTTTTTTCACAAATCCGTGTGTTGGGAATTGGTTTCTTGAATTGAATCAAGTATATTTTTTCTCTTAGTTGATAGTGTTCTGATTATGTTAATTAAGTGGGGATGTACTGAAGTTTCCATCATGGTAGTTTTTTAAAGTTTCCATCTATTTAGTTCTTTTTTTTTTTTGGTTGAATTATATTTTAATATTTATTGGTCATGTTTGTTTCACATAACTGGATTGATTAGTCATGATAGGATTGAGTGATATTAGATAAGATTGGGTTGATTGGACTGGATTATTTGAACCAAGATATATGTTTGGATTTTAGGATTGCATCTTTTAATCTTGTACTGAAAATTTTATATTTGTGTTTGGACTGAGGGATTAGATGAGATACCTATTGAAATGTCATAAATACCTTCTACATGTGATATGTTTGGTCATTTTAAGTACATATATGAGGACATCATTGTAATATTGTATTTTAAACATATTTTGTCTCACCTTTGATTAGGGGTTGGATTGCGCATTTTACATGCTTCATTTGACTTGATATAGGATTTTCTTGTTGTGATTTGAGGTTGGGTTGATATATATTGTGTTACTTACCTCTTTGGTGTGAACGTGAAGTAAAGTTGTAGGGAGTTGGAAGAAAACAAGGGATTCCGATGCAAATTAAGAAATGAGTGATCAAGAGTTGGTGAACACCAAGTTATTTCAAAAGATTTTACGAAGAGTGAGAGAAGTTTGAGTGTATTTAATAGTGCATGAAGATAAAAAGCTTTAAGAGAGGGTCATGAGTCAATCGGAGTATGGAGCCCAAGATTTGAAGAAAACAAGAAAGTGCGAGAATCTGCAGGTGACACGGCCGGCAGTGTCGGGTCGAGGTCGGCACCAGAGATTTTTGCATTTCTAGAGAGGTGAGACATGACTGCCCATGTCAAGTGACACGAGCAGTCGTGTTAGCTACGGGTCTACGCGATTTTCAGTGTAATTTTCAACTTTTTGGAGGACTTACTTCCAAGAATCGACCCAAACCCTCACCCAAGTTATAAGTAGAGCATTTTTCAGCTAATTGAGGGACACCACCCATATTCATACCAAGTGATACTCAATGATACCTTTCATCTTTAGAAGCAATAACATTTGTCATTTTTCATATTTTTCTCTATAGAATCCATAGTTATACATATATTAACTCAGTTCTCAGTTGTATTTACATTTGAAGCAAGGATTGAAGGAGTTTTATGCTTTCTATTTCAAGTTTTATATTTATTTCTTCTATTAGGGTAATATTTTTCTATAATCTCTTGTTTGGTCATTATTTCCTTATGAGTTTGTCTTATTTCTTCATTTTTAGCCATGAGTTAAGCTCTATTTGCTTTGGGTGTTTGAATCATGGGGGGGAATTTGATGGGTTTGTGAATAGATTGCTTGATTATGCTTATGTGATTGATTTTCTATGGTTTCTATTGTTGTGTGTTTATTACTTCATGTATTTTGTTTGTTAGGAAAATTAAATAAAATAATTAATTTTGCACATCTCTACAAGTTCGGACTTTTAGATGAGACATAATTCTTTCATGGAATCAGAGCCTTCAGGCTCATGCCAACGTCCTGGGTTCGATTCCCGTTGAAAGGAACTCCACCCATATTAAATTGTCCACTTGATGGGTCTCCTCCCAATGATGGAGTAAGAAAATTCGGCCCACGAGTGAGGGGGAGTGTTAGAGAAATTAAATAAAATAATTAATTATGCACCTCTCTACAAGTTCGGACTTTTAGATGAGACGAAATTCTTTCATTGTTGACTCTATTAGCTAACATTCTTGTTAATGTGTATTGCAACTAAGGTTGGGTATGCATGCTTAAGGTATGAGTATGAGTCTCAATTGGGTATGTTGATGTTACTTAGTAGCTAGTTCAATCAAACATTGGCTAGTGGCTAGAATGACAACAATAGACATCAATCGATTAGAGGTCGTCTAGGAGATTGGTGAAGAAACGAGGTTTAGGTATTAGTGACAGTGTTGAAACTACCTATTCGTCACAATCTTAGGAGCTTGTGGAATTAATTAGGTAATAGTTAATTCACAATGTTCACCTAAGCCTCAAAAGTGATTGGTCTACACATTCAAAACATATGGCATAATCGAGTAGTTGATTTGTGAACTTGTTAGTGACCCCCACATAAGTAAAACACTCGAAGCAAACATCTCATCCTTGCACTTTCTTACAAAAGTCAATTTAATTCCTTTTTTTATCTCGTTTATCTTCACTTGTTGCTTAATTTTTATTTTTTTTAATCGGGGTTATTTTTATTGAAAAATCTAAAATGATGCCCGTGAATATAAGATATATTTCAGCCACCAAATGATACACCTGACAACTAATTACAGAACCGTAACAACATCACTAATGTTTACAAAGGACTCATCTAAGTCACCACTCATATGTTATCTCGCTTGATCGCTCACCACTTTGGGGTTTAACAACCATGATCTGATTGGTAAATCGCGTACCTCGCTTACTTTTACCGTGAGTCACGGCCAAGTTCTGGCCTTAATCTCTTTCCAAACTTTGACGTACTAAGAGTGGACCCGTTAAAAATGTAGTCATTCATTCCTTTCCATATGTTCCAAACCATGCCAATCAGTTAGTTGAAATTTAGTATTTGTGTTAGTTTTCTTTTAAAAATTCCAAAAACAACATTAACCGCATCTATAATACCATGAATTCATATAATTTTGGGGATCCACCGCTCTCTTAATTATTGGGGTTCGATAAATACTAGGTCGTATGCTTGCCACTTACAACGAACTCTTGAAACTTTTGAGCAAAAAATATGTGTGCTAAATTGATTAAAAATACGAAAAAGTCAACCTCCCACATGAGATATATTTATCTCTAAATATAGAGATTAAATACAACACTTTACCCGAATTGAAATGTATCTTGGACACTCATCCAACAAACCAAACAACAGAATATTGAAAATTGAGATTAGACCACTAATCCAGACCTATCCCGTGAACCAAAATGGGGCCACATATATTATATATAAAATTCCACATAATAGACTTCTATTACACAGTTCCAAAATTTGTATTATTATTTAGAATAGTTTCTACTAATATTGAAATTTAATTTGTATTACATGAAATATATGTTGGGGAATTAATTGTCCGGATCTATTCGGGATGAATATTTAAATACAAATTTAATTCTAACAATTATTACTAGCATGAATTAATCCTATATTAATTCAAATAATAATTCAACAACAAATCATGCATATAAACAGTTCACATAAAACCTACGCATGCAGAATTACTACTGGTATACGTGAACTAACCTCTTGGAATGGCAATGGTCTCGTCGATGAAAACACATCAAAAGGCCTTCCCAAGTATTCCCTAGTCCTTGCTCGTCAATCCGGTGGAAGGAAGCTCGCGAACAATTAACAAAAGGGAAAATAAAAAATTTGTTGCACCACCTTTGTGGATTTACTAATTTTTCCAGCACATGGAATTGTCCTTGGGAATGAAACATTCATCCCCTATTTATAGAGGGTGGTGGCCGATTTTTGGCATATGGAATAGGGGGAAAAAATCTTTTCTTGATCTCCAAGAAATCTTGAATATATCTCATATATTCTTTTCTCCATAATTAAAATATTCCATAAAAATCCCACTCTCTTTTATTATGGCAATCTTCGAAAAAAATAGGAAAAAGAAAAACCAAGATTTGGATCTTCTTGAATTTATGAGATATACTTGTATTTCAAGAAATACATATTTTCCATAATACCTTTTCAAGAAAATCAAGAAAATCTTTCTTTCCCTTATTCTTTCAAAATTTTCAAAAACTTCACATAAATAACCAAGTGGGAGATTTCTTGAATTTAATGAGATAATCTTGTATTTCAAGAATACATATCTTCATTCCATAACAAAATTCAAAAAAAAATCTTTCTCCCCTTTTATTCATGATTTTCGAAAAAAATGAGGAAAAATAGCAACAAATATTTATTTTATTTTTAAACACCTTTTTCAGTTATTGGACTTTATGTTGGGCTACTTGAGGGGCCTCTAGGAGAATTAAGATTGGACCTTCCAATGGACCTTAAATTATCAATATTGAGCCACAATATTATTCAAGCACATAAATATTGATTAATCCCACTACATAATTAATATTGCACTATCCATCTTAACCCATATTACAGTTAATATGGTTCCCGGTTATTATTTTCCGTGTTTAAGATTATCTAGCTCATTAATTAATTCAAGCCACTGAAATAGCTTTCCATTAATTAATATATTTAATCCTTGGTAAAGGAACGGTTCAACATTATTATCCATACCGGAAACTAGTCCCACTTGCAAGATTTGGTATGATAAAACTTATGAACCTCCCAAGGGGGCAAATCGAATAAGCGTACTTGCACATGATTTTCCGTATTAAATCTTAGCAATCGCATGTGACCAATAATATTGCCCAAGATATAAAGTATTGAATCTCGTTGATTCTCTACCCGTAATAAGTCAAAGCAATAATTACTAACCACACGCAATCCTATTTAAGGGACGAAGATTAAGAAATAACGAACCACTGAGGTCTAATTCTTCCTCGTTCAGTTCTGAAGAATTTGTCCTCATGTAGGTCCTATTCAGTGCATCAGTCATGCACTAGTGTAATCTCTTGGTCAAGACAAACCAATCTGAGCCTTACACTTCAACCTTTCACGATTGATTGTTCATTTCCATCTAGGTCGTGAATGGTGTACTTTTGGTTACAAGGAACTGTTAATTTAATCTTTTGTGATCTGGTATCACTAAATTAACTACAATGTAACACGTACTATTTATTGAACAGTTATGCAGTAAATATATATAACATTCGATGATATTTAAAGCATCAGTGATAAACAATTTTATTTCAGTAAATAAGTCTGAAATTCAGTCAGATTATACAAAGTAAAAGCATACTTTCCAGTATAATCCCAACAATCTCCCACTTATACTCAAAGTTTGCTTTTAAGTATACTACAACATGTCTCGTGTAGTTCCTAATACGTGACATCTAATGTCACCTACACGAACCTAATAATGTCTCCCACTTATACTCAAAGCAGATTGGCAACGGTCTTGACACACATTCCTTCCACATGTCTCTCGAATGTATTATGAGGCAGACCCTTTGTGAATGGATCAGCTAGGTTATCTTCTGACGCGATCTTTGCCACCTCTATATCTCCTCTCTTAACGATTTCTCGTATAAGATGGTATTTCCTTTCAATGTGTTTGCTGGCCTTGTGGGCTCTTGGTTCCCTTGAATTTGTAACTGCTCCGGCATTGTCACAATAAACAGTGATTGTGCTGGGCAAATTCGGAACTACATCCAAGTCCGCTAGGAAGTTCTTGAGCCAAACCGCTTCTTTCGCTGCCTCGCAAGCAGCTACATATTCGGCTTCCATGGTAGAATCTACGTTGCATTTCTGTTTAACGCTTCTCCATGTCATGGCTCCTCCCCCCATGAAAAACACACTACCGGAGGTAGATTTTCTAGAATCTAAGTTTGATTGGAAATCCTAGTCCATGTAGCCGATGGGGATTAGACTATCTGACTGATAAACCAACATTCTATCTCGAGTTCTTTTCAGATACTTCAGAATGTTTTTAACTGCCGTCCAATGTTCTTTCCCCGGGTTACTTTGATATTTTGCCACCATGCCAACGGCAAAGCAGATATCCGGTCTCGTGCACAGCATTGCATACATAAGGCTTCCGACAGCCGAAGCATAAGAAATGCCTTTCATGTCATCTATCTCCTTTTGTGTCTTAGGGCACATTTCCTTGGAGAGATGGATTCCATGCCTGAAAGGTACGAAGCCTTTCTTGGAATCCTGCATGCTGAATCGTTTCAAGACAGTGTCTATGTATGAAGCTTGCAATAAGTCTATCATCATTTTCTTGCGATCTCGAGTGATCTTGATCCCAAGGATGTGCCCGGCTTCCCCTAAGTCCTTCATATCAAACTATTTTGAAAGCCATGCCCTTACGTCCGATAACACCTTTACATCGTTCCCGATGAGCTGAATGTCGTCTACGTATAGTACTAAGAATACCAATGCAGTTCCGACACACTTTTTGTACACACAACTTTCGAACTCGTTTTGATCAAACCCATAAGACTTTATAACATGATCAAAACATTGGTTCCAAGCTCTGGATGCCTGTTTGAGTCCGTAAATGGACTTCATGAGCTTACAAACTAGGTGTTCTTGACCCTTTTCAATGAAGCCTTGGGGTTGTTGCATATAGATTTCTTCATCAAGACTTCCGTTAAGGAAAGCTGTCTTGACATCCATTTGCCAAATTTCAAAATCGAGATGCGCAGCAATCGACAAGAGAATCCGGATGGACTTGAGCATTGCTACATGTGAAAAGGTTTCCTCATAATCGATCCCTTCTTTCTGAGTATAACCTTTCGCCACAAGCCTTGCCTTGAAGGTTTCCACCTTCCCGTCCGGTCCTCTTTTTCTCTTGTATACCCACTTGCAACCAATAGGTTTGACCCCATTAAGTGGTTCAACTAGCTCCCACACTCTGTTATGATCCATATAACCCATTTCTGCCTTCATTGCCTTTTGCCAAGAAACCGCATCCTTGTCTTGGATTGCCTCATCATATGTCCATGGGTCTGATTCGTCTTGTCCTGGAATCAAGTCCGAGGACTCTCCTATCCCCATGAATCTCTCGGGCTGTCTCACAACCTTCCCACTACGGCGAGGTTCCGGTTGTGAAAGTGTGTCGTTTGGTATGTCATCTTGTACAGTTGGCAATGAGGTTAGCCCCCTTAGCTCACTTAAGGTAATCTCACTTCTGGGTCTTCTTTCGTTCATATAGTCTTCCTCCAAAAATCTAAAGTGGGTGCTTATTACCACCTTTTAATCTTCGGGACCATAGAACATACACCCTTTTGTTCCCTCGGGGTATCCTATAAACAACCTTAATTCTGGTCGAGGATCCAATTTCCCGGCTTCCTTGTCCAACACGTAGGCCGGACACCCCCAAATTCTCATGTGTCTCAAACTGAGCTTGCGCCCGATCCACAATTCTTTGGGAGTTTTGGGAACCTATTTGGATGGCACCAAGTTCAGAATGTAAGCCGCTGTTTCCAAGGCATGACCCCAGAACGACTTGGGAAGATCCGCATAACACATCATTGATCTAACCATTTCTAAAAGAGTTCTATTTCTTCGCTCTGCAACCCCGTTTTATTGAGGGGTTCCGGGTGCAGTTAGCTAGGATGCAATCCATTCATCTGACAAGTAGTTCAAAAACTCATCGCTGAGGTACTCGCCTCCACGATCAGATCGTAGAGACTTGATACATTTTTCCCTATGATTCTCTGCTTGAGCCTTAAATTCTTTGAATTTCTCAAAGGTCTCAGATTTATGCTTCATAAGAAAAATATAACTGTACCTTGAGTAGTCATCAATAAAAGTGACGAAATACTCATAACCTCCTCTTTCTTTGGTTGACATTGGACCACATACGTCTGTGTGAACGATTTCTAACACTTCCTTGGCTCTATTCCCCTTGGCTCCGAATGCCCTCTTGGTCATTTTACCCTTCAAACATGATTCGCAGGTTGAAATTGTTCAACTTGGAGAAACTCTAGTGAACCGTCTTTCACCAACCTTTGGATCCTCTTTGGATTAATATGTCCCAATCTTAGATGCCATAGAAGTGTTTCGTTCACGTCTGATGAACGTTTTCTTTTATCGGAAATAGTTGATGTGTTATAGGATGCGTTTCGTGAGTGGTGTGCACAGTTAATTGTATAGAGATTACTTGACAACGTTACATGACAGATAAATTTATCATAAAGAGAAATGGTAAAAACTTTATCAAAAGTAACCGAATATCCATCAAGGTAAAGTTTAGAAACCGAAATTAAATTCTTTCTAAAATTCGGAACGTAAAGAACATCTCTTAAAATTAAAACTCGTCTTCAAAAAGACAGTGAACTTCTCCCAATCGCTTCACCGCCACTCTCGAAGTATCGCCCGGTGTGATGAGGATCTCACTCCCACTAAGTTGCCGGGTCCACTTGATCCCCTGTAAAGTGAAACAAACATGATCAGTGGATCCCGTATCCACCACCCATAAATGGGAGGCATACGCCGCTAAACAAGTTTCAACAACTAGTGCGTGAGAATTATCTTTCTTTCCATTCCTTTTGGGATTGAAACAGGCTGACCTCCAATGTCCCTTTTCACCGCACTTGAAGCATTTTCCTTTTGGTACTTTCTTGACACCCATCCAACTGTTGGGGAATTATAATCCCAACACCAACTAGATGTCTTTCTCTTACTTTTCTTAGTGATGAGTTAGCCTTGGATCTGACCACTTTCTTTTTCTTGAGTCTTGCCTTCCATTGACATAGATCTTGAGAAAAGACTTTTGGTCACCAATGCTTCGTCTTTCTTTCCTAAATGCTTCTCTATTATCTCCAAGGCTTCTTGTAGAGTGTTCATAATAAACATGTGATCGCTCATCACAAAACTACAGTAAAACTCATCAAAACACCTTGGAAGAGTTAGGAAAAGAAATTTGATTTGAGCCTCATCACAAAACTTAGTACCGAGATAAGCAAGTTTATCAAAATGACATTTTATTCTGAGAACATGCTCCCTTACGGGTGTTCCCTCAGCCATTTTTAGCCTAGCCACGTTTCCGGTTTTAAACTGATTGATCATGCGGTCTTTTGTTAAAAATATTTCTTCAAGACTTTGTATAATTTCTGCAGCAGACTCAACACCTTCATGAATGTGTCTCAAATCATTAGACAGTGAAGTCAAGATTACACGTTTCATGGGTTCATTGGCCTGCTCCCAAATATTATACAAGTGCCTTTCTTCATCAGATCCATCAGTAGGCATACGGGGCTCGGGTACATCAAGAACCCAATGTTATCTCCAGTTAATTGGTGTTCTTTGAGTGTATATAACAATGGATTAAAAGGTTGCTACATGATGAACTGAAATAAATAATAATATGCATAAGCACAAGTATATCACAAAATTCGATCACATGTTTCATATTAAAATCTAAAAAAAATATGAACATGCATCAGCCAACATCTCAAAATAGTTTAAATAAGCCACGTGGAGTGAGTCATTATTTAAACACATTCAAGCAGGTTACAAACAAGAACAGTTACAAACCTTTAATATCCATATTAATAGTTGGCTCCCACTTGACCAATATAAAATTGACAGGGACTTCAGAGAATTATATGCATATCAATTTTATACCTAAGTAATAACCATGATTAAATACAAAATTATTATTTATTTTGAGCGAGCCTCGTGGGGAGGTCATCGTAAGCCACTAGTAATAATCCACAATCATCCAATTGGAATTTATTCATGTGAAAACTATCTTTTGACCGTCCCGTGGGGGGAATTTCTCCAAAATAATTCACAAATAAATAAATCATGGAGGTCAAAATTTATTCAATTTTATTATCCGGAATAAAATTATCAATTAATTGTTTAAGCATACTTAGTAATTTTCGAAAGTGAGATTTTTCAAAATATTTTCTCATGCATCGCAAATTTAAACACAATTTAAATAAGCATAAAATAATGCATAAACATCAAGGCAAAAAATTAAACATATTGGGCACATTTATCCATTGTCATGGTTAATTTTTTGTCATGTCTTGATCTTGAGAAATCGTCTTCATAGCCTTCATCGTTAGTCTCGAAAAGCTCCCCACTTGACCGTCTTAAAAAATGCCTTGTCAAGCCACGTTATCGACCCATTTCATGGTTAGATGCCCTAGCTTCTTTCCCCGGCCGTGTTGAGTGGCGTCCGTGTCTTGCGCGTCTTAGAAGAGCGACTCCGCGTCGCCCTTAGCGTGCCCTCGCAGCGCCTCGGCGGCGTCGCCTGCGTTGATCCGCGCTTCGGCCCTCGGCCTCGCCCCGCGCCCGTCTTGTTCATCGGTCCAGCGTCGCCTGGCGTGCCTCTTATAACCGCGTTCAAGGACGGCGCCGCTTACGCCTTCCCGATTCAGGATCGTCTTTTAATTCTTAAGTCTCGCCTCCGTTTTCGATCGGTTATAATTTATTTATAAAAAATAAATAAACCTAGATCTGACTAGTCTATTACATTGATCAAATCAAACAAATTCTAATCTGCTAAATTGGATTTTTCTCATTTAGGCAAAAAACGATTCGAATCGAATCGAATTAAAAACCACAATTTATATGCATGCATAAATAAACACATTAAATTCCATGACAATTGGATACATGCAAAAAAGATCTAACAATTCTACTATCCAATTTCAAATTTAATGAAAATGAATTAAATTACAATTTAAAATTGAGTCTCAAAACCGAGGCTCGATACGGATTGTTGGGGAATTAATTGTCCTGATCTATTCTAGATGAATATTTAAATACAAATTTAATTCTAACAATTATTACTAGCATGAATTAATCCTATATTAATTCAAATAATAATTCAACAACAAATCATGCATATAAACATTTCACATAAAACATACGCATGAAGAATTACTACGGGTTTACGTGAACTAACCTCTTGGAATGACAATGGTCTCGTCGATGAAAACACACCAAAAGGCCTTCCCAAGTATTCTCTAGTCCTTGCTTGTCAATCCGGTGGAAGGAAGCTCGCGAACAATTAACAAAAGGGAAAATAAAAAATTAGTTGCACCACCTTTGTGGATTTACTAATTTTTCCAGCACATGGAATTGTCCTTGGGAATGAAACATTCATCCCCTATTTATAGAGGGTGGTGGCCGATTTTTTGCATATGGAATAGGGGGAAAAATCTTTTCTTGATCTCCAAGAAATCTTGAATATATCTCATATATTCTTTTCTCCATAATTAAAATATTCCATAAAAATCCCACTCTATTTTGTTATGGCAATCTTCGAAAAAAATAGGAAAAAGAAAAACCAAGATTTGGATCTTCTTGAATTTATGAGATATACTTGTATTTCAAGAAATACATATCTTCCATAATATATTTTCAAGAAAATCAAGAAAATCTTTATTTCCCTTATTCTTTCAAAATTTTCAAAAACTTCACATAAATAACCAAGTGGGAGATTTCTTGAATTTAATGAGATAATCTTGTATTTCAAGAATACATATCTTCATTCCATAACAAAATTCAAAGAAAATCTTTCTCCCCTTTTATTCATGATTTTCGAAAAAAATGAGGAAAAATAGCAACAAATATTTATTTTATTTTTAAACACCTTTTTCAGTTATTGGACTTTGTGTTGGACTACTTGAGGGGCTTCTAGGAGAATTAAGATTGGACCTTCCAATAGACCTTGAATTATCAATATTGAGCCACAATATTATTCAAGCCCATAAATATTAATAATCCCACTACATAATTAATATTACACTATCCATCTTAACCCATATTACAGTTAATATGACTCCCGGTTATTATTTCTCGTGTTTAAGATTATCTAGCCCATTAATTAATTCAAGCCACTGAAATAGCTTTCCATTAATTAATATATTTTATCCTTGGTAAATGAACGGTTCAACATTATTATCCATACCAGAAACTAGTTCCACTTGCAAGATTTGGTATGATAAAACTTATGAACCTCCCAAGGGGGCAAATCGAACAAGCGTACTTGCACACGATTATCCGTATTAAATCTTAGCAATCGCATGTGACCAATAATATTGCCCAAGATATAAAGTATTGAATCTCGTTGATTCTCTACCCGTAATAAGTCAAAGCAATAATTACTAACCACACACAATCCTATTTAAGGGACAAAGATTAAGAAATAACGAACCACTGAGGTCTAATTCTTCCTCGTTCAGTTCTGAAGAATTTGTCCTCATGTAGGTCCTATTCAGTGCATCAGTCATGCACTAGTGTAATCTCTTGGTCAAGACAAACCAATCTGAGCCTTACACTTCAACCTTTCACGATGGATTGTTCATTTCCATCTAGGTTGTGAATAGTGTACTTTTGGTTACAAGGAACTGTTAATTTAATCTTCTGTGATCTGGTATCATTAAATTAACTACAATGTAACACATACTATTTATTGAACAGTTATGCAGTAAATATATATAACATTCGATGATATTTAAAGCATCAGTGATAAACAATTTATTCCAGTAAATAAGTCTGAAATTCAGTCTGATTATACAAAGTAAAAGCATACTTTCCAGTATAATCCCAACAATATATTTATAATATTTTATAATTTTCGAGGTGTATATAGAAAATTTATGCTTTTAACCATATGTCCATTAATTTATTAGTTTTTTTATCAAATTTATTAGGCTTATTATTTTGTTCAGAACCTACTTCCTTTCTTATTAAAATATAAAAAAACTAAACCAATAGGATAAAAATTACCCCTCCGTCCCTGAAGACTCTGCGCCAATTTTTCGGCGCAAATATTTAAAAAAAATTGTTTTATTGGGTAGTAAGTGCCTGCTTTAGTTCTCAACTAGAACAGTATAAGCGCTTTTTTTTTCTAGAAGTTGGGTCTTACCCACTTCTAGAAAAAACACTTATACACTTTACCTAGAGATCCAAAACAAACCCTAAGTATATATGAGGGTAATAAGTGTGTATTGTAAGAGTAATAAGTGTCTATTTTTTGATGTGCAAAGTATTATGAGACAGATAGAAAAAAGTGTGCTAAGTCTTTTGAGAAGTAGGAAGTATTTCTTAAAAAAAGAAAAAGGTTAAGAAAACTAATAAAGCCTCTGTTTTGTTGCCATTCGACGTTTGTTTATTCACATATTATTATAATTACTTTCGTAGGTTCGTTCACCAGATAAATCAATTACACATTGTCCTGAATCTGTAATGATTGATACGAAAAGGGGAACCAGTCGACCAAATTCATAAAACCCTTAAATCATCTTTTGATAAGAAAGGGGGAGCCAGTCGATCGAATTCACAAAACCCTTTAATCATCTTTGATTGATTTCAAACTCTCCAGTTCTCGTAATAATTCCTGGTATGTTTTCATCAAACCCCATCACTGAATAGATGTATATTCCACTGTTTCATGTTCTGCGTTAGTATTCACATTTCTTAATTCCACAAATTGTGATATCTCCTCAATATTTTTGGGTCTCAGCAGATACAACTTCCTTCTGTAACCTTTAGATTTAACTGAAACTCATGCTTTAAACGCCTTGAATTTGATCTCGCGTTTTCTGATTTCCTGAATAAGACGATATTCAATATGTTGCTACTGGAAGATTTGGCAATAATTTGAAGTGCATAGGTATTGAATTCTGATGTATTTTGAGGACTTTGTGAATGATGGAGGGCGGGTAACTTATGGTATCTTCTGCTTCACCGTGTCTTTATGCGCTTTAGTTGTGTCTTAGTGCTCCCCCAACCACCGCGCACGCGCAAACAAACTTAATACAATATACATGGTTTGTGGCTAGGCCTCACTAACAAGAAGGCTTAATTAAGAATATGGTGCACACTTCGTAGGAAGAAGCTTTTGTGATTAAATCCGAATCTGAAATTAATCAGAAATATGAAAAATAATCCTTTTTCGTCTTGCTTCTCGCTGTACTTTTGGCTTTATAGTTCGTTCTCGGCAAGGTATCCATGTTTGCCTTCATTGAATCCTCTCATCAATTACCTAGTTACTTAAATTTGGGAGCTTGTGAATATGAACTTCGATAGTAATAATGATAATGGACAGCCAATAAGGTAACACATTATTTGTGTAAAGCAATGAAGTCCTCCTCTATAGTCACCCGGGTCTATAAACAGCACATTCCACAAAGCTGCTTTTAAGATATAATGTGCACCAAATATGGCAGTCTTTTCCTGCGAAGTTAGAGTTGGACATAGGCTCGAGCAAATATGGCACAATGATTTCATTTAATTGAATCAAATCTATTCCACCATTACTGAACTCTTTGTGTATTTGCTAAATTCTCTTTCCGCTAGTTATGCTTATTCCTGATGATTCCAGTTTGTTTTATCAGCTTTATGTAATTGCATTCTTGAGCTAGATATGTTCTGTAAAGTGTCTTTCTGTGAGCCAGGATGGCGGACTTACCTCGTCATCTGCGAGCTTGTTTTCATACTGGGAAACTTGCTATGCTAGCGATTCTTGTGTCAGGCGGAATTGTGTTGCAAATACTGGTATTCATCCACATTGAGCTTTTAATTGCCTTTGTTTCATTAACTTGCTATTGAATCTTGTGACATATTGTAACCATATTTTCTGATTATTTGATGACTTTTCAGGCATGTGCCTTGTACCAAAATTGGTGGCCGATGTTAACAGGTAATTATATGCAATTTTTAATTGCTTAAATGGATATGGTTATGGTTTAAAATATCATCACCTTAATGCTTGAGAGTATACCTGTAATTAGTTAGAGGGACCGGACCTAGTTACTTGCAAAAACTTCAACTGCATTTCCCAAAGTTTAGGAAATCCTCTTGACGTTTTTGTGTATTTTTTTAATTTTTAACGAACACTCTTGTGTACAAGAAACTGAGTTTGAGGCAAGTCTTCCTTTTTGGATATGAACAGAAGCTTATGAGCAGGAAAAAAATAAAAAATACAAATGTGATCAAGTTCATCTATGTTTCACAAGGCTAGAATGGCATCCTGCAATTTTGAGTAAATTATGAATACTGTCTCATGGTTAAAAGTGAAACTTTTGGCTTGGAAACTTTTGATAGGAAAAGTAATAGTCATGAATAAATTATATAATCTGCACATGACAGGTAGACATCAGGTTTAAAAGCAAAATCTGATGTATGTGCATGTTTTCTGGATAAAATATATGGAGTATAAGGGCCGAGAAACAAGAAAGCAACAAGAAATAGTATATAATATGAAAGGTTTTTAATAGGATTAAAATCATGCCCAAGCAAAAATTGCTGTTTCCCCAAATTCTGTGATCCCTCAGAATGCCCTAACGAGTAACAACATAAAACAACGCAATATAAATAAGACTCAAAACCTAAACCCTAACTTAGCCACAAGCAGTAAAGCCCACATGCTGTTTATTGAAGACTTAAATTTAAAAGGCCCTAACCATAATAATAAGACAATAAATTAGTTGTATCGAAAACTGTCTGTGTCTTGATGAAGGTTTGGCATGGACCCCAACCTGTTTATTGATATGAAATCAAACACGTGAATTTCAAAAGGCAATATAAAAGGAGTACTACTTGCATTACATTTACAAGGGAGAGTCAAAGAAAGTTGTTCTAGTTGATCCATCTTCAAGATGGTCATAAATGTCCAGGAGACGTATTCCAATCCTTTTCCCTGGACTCATGTGTCACAAAAGCCAAATTTCCAAAGCTGTCATGTCACCTTCTCTTAAAATGTGGGAACACTTGATGGGGGTTGATGTTTAAGACTACGATATTTAGATATGAGATTTTGCAATTGAAAGTTGACGCATAGTAATAGGAAACGAGTCTTCAAGCATCAACCTCAATCCAAACTTTTGTAGTTCTTGATGCTTGGGTGCGTGCCTCCCACATCAGATAAACCAGTAGATAAGCATAGAAATGACGAGTTGGATATGGGCCATCTTCACTATATGTGTAAATGAAAACCATGAACTTGTAGTTTGTTTGTATAGCATTACTGAAGTTGCAGATGTATAAGTATAATATACTTGGATATCTTGCTGGCATTCCTTCATTCCTCGATTATTAGATGTAACACTTGCATTTCTTAAATATAAGTTTTTTCCCCTTTCAGTTTTGAAACCCGTAACTTTTCTGCATCTGACAATCTAAAGGATGATTAAAATTATTGTCATCTGCTTCAACTTGCATGAAGCGTAGTAGTTAACTTGCTTTTCATGCACTAAACACAATGGCATGAATTATGCTAATGACCTATTCCAAGCCAGCCTTGCTCTCCTGAAGGTGTCTAGTCTAGCTGTAAGAAAATCTCTTTGCACCCTCGTAATTGAGTCCGATCTTGCTTTCACTTATACCTAATCCTGTGCCCTACTTTCTTGCTTGGTTAATTCATTCTTGTTCATTTTCCTGTACTAATGCCAGATTATACATGCTATATTGAAAAAGTGTTGTCAATTGGTCCCATGAGTTGAACTTGTATCTCACATTTCCACAAAGACCCTAACCCCAAACTAATCATGAAGATAATGTTCTATAAAGATCCTATAAATAAAGTTTTAGATTGTGGAGTCATTTAGTGATGTTTCTTTTGCAGTGTTAATGTATGTACTTCTACCGATGCCTTTTGTCTTCTTTACTGGATCCGATACTTCCTATATGTATTCTGAATCTACCAGTGGGTAAGGCTTTTCTTTTTGAACAGACACTTGTTTTTTTCACCCCCAAGGTTATCTTATTTGTTGTGCATATCAGTATTAGTCAGTTCATCCCTGCATTTTAAAGAATTTTCTGGCCTTACATGTGACAAATGTTGCAGTTGGATTGATGCAGCTAAGTTTCTAACTGGTGCTTCAGTAGTCGGTAGCATCGCTATTCCAGTTATCCTCAAGCATGCTGGTGTAATTGGTTGGGGAGCCTTAGCAATGGAGCTCTCATCCTTTTTCATATTCGCTATGGCCATTTTGTGTCATCTTGGGACGAATGAGGATGATGGCTACAGTATGTTTTAAAATAAAGAATGGATGCAACCTGTTTGGTTTTCATACGAGAGGCATTAGCTCATGATTATATTTCTGGGTTTTTCTTTTATTTAAAAATATTTTGGCCTCTTCTGTGTCTATTCTGGTTTGCAATGCTATTGTTGTAAATGTATTATAACATTCATTCTGCATTCAATACGAACAGTGAATCGACTGCATTCATTATATAGTAGATCATATATGCCTACATGGTTGATTCCAGTATACTATTGCAATTTTATCAATTTGCAGCATGTAACCGGGAAACCTTTCCTTACGTATAGTAGCCTCTAGTCTACTATAACTTGTAACTCGATTGAACCCTCCAAATGGCCCCCCAACCCCAACTATTTTGATCCATGGGCCTCCGATTCTTGGAATTCGGGGTCCAACAATCAGGATGAATCCTGTTGGCAGAAAGCCGAGGTGTTATCTCATCCGTTGTACGAGCAGCTCTTGTCCGCACATGTGGCATGCTTGCGTATCTGCCACGCCCGTGGATCAGCTGCCCAGGATCGATGCACAGCTCACACAATTGCATCAACTGCTTCACAAATATTCCACCATTGCACAGCCCACGATAAACAACACCTTGATCAATTTATGGTAACATTAACTTTAATTTCCCATTGGGCCTTCGTCTACTTTTCCTTAGCCTTGTAAAATGCTGCTTATTGTTCTTCACAAATTGAACATCAAACTCACTACAAGGTTTGAATATGACTACTTATGGTGGTACTGGTAGGACTAGCTGGAGGTATATTATTCCTTCATTGTATTATATAAAACAAAAGGACTATGAATAACCTCATCTTGATGCTAAAGTTGTATGTGCGTACTGGAAACAAATACCCAGGTGAAGCCACCCACTAATAATACTCTGCAATATACACTCAATGTAATTGGTAAACGTTGGGAATCTACTTCTTCTGTTGCAAGAAAAAATCGTAATGCATCTTCATGCTCCATAGTATGATTCAGTGTTATAGGGCATTGAGTGTCACTCCACAAAATATAAGCACAAACAACATCACGGAATACAGAGAGAGTAACACTTTTGTGCGCTAACTCGTAAAGATATGATACATGTCTCGTCTGTTAATTCTTGAAAGTAGAGTCTGCAGCTAATTCATATCAGATGTTTCTGTTTAGGCCTTGTGTTTTAATGAGTATGCTTCCTTTATTACAGCTTTCTTGGATTTTTGAGTTTATGAATGCTAGAAATATACAGCTTAACTCTTTATGAAAGCTTAATATTACAGCTTCCTTAAATTTGAAGCAGCCGCATTATGTGTTGTTGCTGTGTTCATTCAAAGATCAACTCCAGCAGTTATGGCGTGTTGGGAAGTTGAGCAATCATTACAAAGCTTAACAGGTAGCTTATTAATTATACAACTTCCATGGAAAGGCCTCATGGTATCTGCAAGAGACTTATAAGTAGAATTAATCTGAAAGTTTTTAAGTTAGAAACGCCGTTTAGTCAGATTAATATAAAGATAAATCAAGTTTCTTGAGTTGCATATATAACTCTATGTTATGCAGGAGTCTCACCTGGAGAAGGGACAGACGCCACAATGTCAGATGAGCAGTTAGAGAGTGAAAGATTATTGATGTATGTGCTTCTATCCACTTAATAATTTCTTTAAAATAAATCCTCTGATCAAATAAATGTAATCCTAATGTTGCATTAACAGGGGTACAAGAAAAAAATAGTGGACATCAGGGAGGAAATTCTATATAAGAGGCAGGCAGGAAAACTTCCAGGTGATACCACCTCAGTGTTAAAAGCCTGGTGGCAATCGCATTCAAAGTGGCCATATCCCACAGTAAGTTTAATTAAGTAGATGGTTTTGTTATGAATTAAGGTTTGATGATTGTTTGATTCGATGAGGAGGAGGACAAGGCGAGATTGGTGCAAGAAACGGGATTGCAACTGAAGCAGATAAATAACTGGGAGGAACTGGCACATCAATCCTTGTTCCACAGTCTCTAAAAGCAAACGCAAAAGGTACTACTAAAGGTATCCACATCATTTTCAGTAGCCTTATAGGTGTTCCGGGCGGGCTTTGTGAATAATATGAGGATTGTACACCCACCCACCGTCTCCGTGTATAGGTGTATTGTAAGTATTTGTACTCCATGTATTAATTAGATGAAATATGATTTGGTGCGATGGAGATTATTATTGGAGATAAAATATGATTAAACAAAATGGATGTGTTGGTAGCTAGTGTGACTGTAATTAATAATTAAACAAACATACATGCATGAGAAATAAACTGCATCTAGCTAGCTAGCTAGGTAGCCCCAATGAAATCAATAGATTAGATTTGGGTATGGTAACTACTTGCATTAATTGAATTTAACATGACATTTGGATTATAATATTCTCTGGATTTGGAGAAATTCGGAGGGGCGTGTCTTCGCCACTACTTTTGTTTCTTGTCATGTCCCTGTCCCTGGTGGTCTTGATTCTCTCGGCAAGGGACTCGAATCCTCTGGTGAGATGACCAGGGGCAGGGGCAGGGGCAGGGCGGTCAGGAGAATCGTGATCTTAAAAAACAGCATGCGGTGTGGGTGTTGTGCTGCTGTTGGGGGAGGCGGGGAACCTGGCGCTGAAACTCATGACACGGGAGTCATCGTCCACATCGTCGTCGAAGTTGAGAGAGTAGCTCAGCGGATCGTAGCTGAACTCCGCCGATGCGTGCCGCCGATGCCGGGAGATGAAGCTACGACATTTCCCCTTGGTATTCATATGGTGATCACCCGTGTTGTTAATTATATTGCTCTTCGATTTAAACCAACCGGGCGACCACCGTGGGCTCGGCTGAGCATCGAACGAGGCGCGCCGCTGGTGCCGCCCTGTGGTGGTGGTGCCGCCTGTGAAGCAACAAATTATGCCCACCGATGATTTCTTCCGCCTCGACCTCAACCTCAAGCTCATCTCCTCCTCCATCTTTTATTTATTTATTTATTATTTGCTCTACTACTAAAATCACAATTCAATCAACTAAAAAAGAAAAGGAATATGACGACGATCAAATGAATGAAATAGGGACGAGGGTGAAATTTGTGCAACGATGAACGGGGAAATATATATAAAAAGATTTGGATGGTGATGAGAGAAAGGTGGAGGATTAATGAATCACATATATCTTTATTTATTAATGTATATTATTGATGGAGTTGTTAATACTATATCACCGTAACAATTGCATGCTCTTCCCACTTTTAATTGCCCAACTAAATCTTTATTTGCCCATTTCACTTTAATTATTCCAAATTTATTGCTCTAATTCATCATTAACCTACTCATGTATTGAGAAAGGGCGTGACTATTCGCCTCAAAACATAACACTTTTATCACACCATACCATTATATAAAACTGATTATATAAAAATATAAAATTATAAAGTGAGTGTATTGAGCAACTTCTTTAACCCAAAATGTTTTATACAATTTCTAAACAAATGGTATAATTTTAACCACTTTGATAAATAAAGATGGAAAAAATATAGTCGTTTTTATGTGTTTTGAGATCTGTAGATCGTAAAACTAACAGCTCCAAGATTTAAAAGTGGACAATAACAAATCACTAAGGACAAAGCTATCAATCAATTCAGACCTCCAAACTCATTTGGTGAGGATTATCATACCAATTCGAACTAGACTAAGTTTTGTATGTATCCAGGTGCACGGTGTAATCATAGGTGATAGATAGAAAATGTGATTTATGTGTGTTGGATTAGATTGGGCCGATATCCCAATTGGAGTACTCTCTCGGCCCAATATTGGTTAATTTCCAATTGGATTACTCTCGTCGCTGTGGAGGGATTTTGGGACACCAGTCAGTTAGCAGGTATTACTCTCTCCCGCCCGACGACTGACTCGATTCTGGAATCGTCCAGAACCGGCGCCCCTCTCTCTCTCGCCCTCACGCGCCGTGCATACTTATACGTACGCGCCGCCGTAGTACAGTGGAGTAATTCAATGGAGCAACCTTCGACTTCTGCTCTACAAGCTTCGGCAGCCCCGCCCTCTTCTTCTTCTTCCCCATCATTGGAAGATATTATGAAGCTATTGAGAGGAAAAACCGATTCTCAACGCCTGGCTGGTCTTCTTTTGGTCACCAAATTCTGCGACAAAGACGATCAACACACTATTCTCAATGTCTACCACGCCATCGGCTCCACTTTCCTACACCGCCTCTTACTCACTGGTCTATACCTTTTACCTCCTCATTTATCGCATTCATTGAAGATTATAATTATTTGTCCAATTCGTATTTAATTTGTGGCAGGAACGGGGAAAGGGAGCGGTCGTGGTCTGTGACTGTTCTTGCAGCCTTTGCCAGGGTTTCTCAAATTGCTGCTAGTGATGAAATGTTGTCCAAAATCCCGCTTATTTTTGATGTTATGTCGAAAGAGTATGCATCTCTCTCGTACCTGTTTAGGTTCTGGTGTAGTAGGAAGTCTTGAGTTCATTCCATTTATATTTTGCTCGTATGATTATGAAAAATAGATGGATTTTTTTATTTTTTTTTGGTTTTTTAATGCTCATATTCTGTTGCTTAAAAATGACTTTTTGGATTCAAACAAGTACACTAACTGCATTACTATTTGGGAGAACTCTTTATTTTTTGGAGTGATCTGGATAGTGAATTTACAGTCTCTTAAAAATCACATGGTGTCCCTGCTAAATGCATGTACAATTCACTTTGTTACAAAATATGATTCGAGGCAATGATAAGTATAGTATGCCATTAAAAGCAAGCTTAAAGTCTAATTTTAAATGTCAATTTCGCTTTATATGCATGTTGTTCTGAATTGCCCAGTGAACCATCTTTCGTGGTAGGAACTTAATTTGCTTGATCCACCTGAGTTGATTTATATTTTTGTTAGGGATTGCAGCTCTAGTTCATCTCTCAGTGAGGAGTGCTATGAATTTCTATTTTTGGTGACTAATGCTCATGAGGATGGAGTTACGACTTTGTTTGAATCAGGAGGAGTGAATGTTTTGGCATCTCAAATGCCTATTTTACCTGACGGTAATCAATTTGACTCTTTATGGATATAGATTAATTCTCTAAGCTCAACATGTTTATTGGATGGCTTCCAGTTAGCAGATTATAGGTGTTTTTATGAAATATGTTGATATCATGTTCGTTTTGTGACAATGGCATGGATAGAACCACTTCAGCAAATTAAAACAGTTAAAATATTTGGTTATTCAGCGTTTGATGCTAAATGCGACACAGGTTCTCATGCGATGGAGCTTGCTATGAAACTCGTTCAGTTGACTATAAGCAAGCTGCCTGCAGAAAAAGTTTATTTAGGTTACCCTTCGGAGCTATCAAAGATGGTGAGTCTATTGTCGTCTTGCCTTTCTTATGTTGTTTGAGTTTCTTTAATGGTACTTAATAATCATCATTATGATTTTATTTTCTAATGGAGCTTGACTTTTGTTGTTCTAGGTGTCAGCGATAGCAAAGCAATTTGCACTGCTACACAATGCCTTGAAATTTGAAGCACTTCACCTCCTTTCCACTATTCTATCTTCAAGTCATTCGGTACGTACCTTCTGCAGAACTTTATCCTCTATGTATATCTTTGAGATCTTACTGCTGTTATACTTTTTGGTTACCTGCAAGTCTATTAATATTGCTAGTTTATTCTTAGAAGCCAAAGTAACTGCTGACATTTTTAGTGCAGCCTATGACTCATCTACCATTAAATCTTTTTGAATCTTATCATGCCTTTTGCATTTTATTTTTAGGGGCTTTTACGTGCGTTTCTGTTGTCAACAAGTGATGATTGGTCAACTAGCATCCGCATTGGTGTCATTGATGTTTTACAGAATAGAGTTGGTATGTGCATTTGCAAGATACACATTTATGCTTGAATGAGATGTATATGTTATAAATGCTTTTGCAACATAGTATCCAAATATATATGTATCCAGAAGTAGAATAACTGTCAGCTTTTCTTTATGGTAGTTATTGAGATCTCTCTTTTTCTGGCTGTATTCTCTTGTGTTCAGGTCCTGCTGAGAAACTCCATGCTCTTGTTCTTGCTGAGTGTGCCATATCCTTTGTTGGTGAGGAATGGCTAATAGGACCAACTACCTTACCCGGTGCACAAAGTTCTATCCCTGATGTCCGGTGAGTGATGGATGTGTTTTTTATTTTTCATTGGTTTTCATCTCTTTAGCATAATATATTTTTTGCCCTCTCCCTTTTCTTTTGCCAGATGTGTACTGCTTGTTCTGGAGTCATCTAGGGTTGAAATTGCTGTTATGTTAAATGAGCTAGTGTTGGGAAATTTATAGTTTTGATGAAAGTTCCAACAACACATGTATAATAGGACGGTCGGACACATTAATAGGTGATGTTTATATTACTCCGCATAGGAGACCAGGTTGATAATTCTTGTATAGAACAACCGATGTAATAGATAGGTCACATATTGAGGGGGAACTCAATATGTATAGGTCGATTCAAGACTCAAAGAACAAGTTCGATATCCGGCTGTGCCGTAACGCTTAGAAAAGAATGTAAAGATCGATCGATCCGATCCAATCAGATATCTCAAATTAAGTCACGGCTCAAACTCGAGATACTCGAAGATCGATGACTTCCGGATGATCAAACCAAGACCTACATCACCGGGTTACGCTAGTTGAAGCTAAGTCAACCCAAGACCAAAGACTTATCGTAGATCGATCGCTTCAGATCGATCGTCAATACCGTGAAATCGATGTTTCACCTAATCATACGTCGATGATCCGAACAAGAAGAATGTCAAGTTAGTTGGAAGAAGAACAAAGACCAAAAAGCGAAGTCCGCTATCCAATAAGAACAAGACACGATGATCGGAGCCGTAAAAGAATTGGATTTGATTTTACCTCCTCAAACGGCCATAAAGTACAAATTCACGCTTTTATGCCGCTCCCCGTTTAGTCACATCAAGCCTCAGAAGTCTACCAAATATAGCCCGAATTCAAATTGCTCTCCAACGGCTCTTTTTGATTTCAAGGTCTATATATATGGGATCACACTTTAGAGTGAGATACTTTAAATAACGAAACAAAACGTTTGAACAATCAAGAAGCTCAAGCTAATTTCAGATTTCCGCACAAGAACACGATCAAGAAGAATATTTTTATTAAGTGTTCATCCCATAAGTTCTTAAGATAGAAATCTTTTCATCTAAATTGATTATGCTTACTTATACGCAAAAAAAAGATTTCATAGTTGAACCTCAACAATCTTACCCAAACCCCCAAGTTAGGTTAAGTTGTTTAGCAAGATTTCGCATCAGGGTTTCTAGTTACGATTTACGGGATCGGTTGAGTGTGAACTCTTTAAACATCTAGTCGGTTATCTTTGTGTTGGACTTACACAAAAAAAAAAGTCCAGTTGGTTAAGTCGGTGCCCTTTTGATAGGGAAGAGTGGGACGTAGGGATGGTTTGTCCGAACCATTATAAATCTTGTGTGCCACTACCGCTTTGATTAACCGCTCACATAATCGCACACAACCTTTTAAAGTCAATATATATTCCAAGTTGAGATCACCTAAGATCAAGCTTCGATTTGATCATACTGACACTTCACCAACCGATTAAAAGATTAACCTTGAATCGATTTATCAAAACCGGTTTTTCACACGGGTAAAACTTAAGCTTCCGACACATCGCTTAAACCGATATTACCGAACCGATCTACTTCAGCGATCAAGAAGTTGGTTATCGACCAAATCGATTCACTTCGCGACTGATCAAAGTAATCGCCTCACACCGACCAAGACGAAAAAGTTTCGTAAGTCTATTCACCCCTCCCCCAGACTTCGCCTCACTAAACCCGCTCGACCTACAAGTGGTATCGAGTCGCTGGTTCTACGCACTAATCGACTCTCAGTATCATCGATTCTTGAGGAAGAATCTTTGTGGTCAACTGAATCGATCTTGAAAACCATTTTTAAAACTCATTCATTTTCCAAAATCACTCAAAGATGGATAACACCTCGGTATGTATCATGATCTGCGCCAAGTTCTCAATCGATGAGTATGCAGATTGGGCCATATATATGTCCAACCATCTAGGCTCGATCGGGGGAGAATGATGGAAGTCATCGAAAGAGGACCCATCATCATTTATTACGACAACCCCGCAATCGGAGGAGATACGACTTTTGCCCCTTTGTTTTTGTACGAAAAAGCAAATTTTTTGATGGATGCGAAGAGAGGAAATCGCATACTCTAGATACTATCGCAAGGCATATTATCATGAAAACAATGGATAAGGTCACCAAAGAAAAGATTAAGTATCTCAAATCATGCGAAAGTAATGTGGGATACTCGGGTTTAAATATGAGAGGAAATGAATGATAAAAGACAAACGCTACAAAGCCGAACCGGTGAAGTTCGAGAAAATCTGTCGCCTAAACGAAACCATCAACGAACTCGATGGAAGAATTACAATGTCTATAAACAAGCTTCGAGAACTTGGTAGAGAGATGTCTGATAAAGATATCAACTACAAAATTCTAAGGTCTCTCACCAAGAAGTGGGATATGAAGGTCACGGTGATCAAGGATTGCCAAGACATCTCAAAAATGAAGCCAAGCAGCTTGTTCTTGAGCCTTAAAGCTCACGAGTTCGATTTGATTGAGAGAGGACAAGCGGATGAAGATGAGGTGCCCGCTGAAGCCTCAACTTCAAAATCAGTTGCTTTTAAGGCAACCAGCAGCAGAACGAAGGCCAACGAACCTGTTGGGAATATAGTGAGTCGGTAATGACGCTCGCTACCTTGTAAAGCTTGAGAAATCAAACGTCCAACTTGGTAAGTATCGAAGATTCTATAAGGACTATCAACATAGCCGAGGACGAGATAGGAGATCAGCCAACAGATCTCCAGAAAGAACCAGATCGGATGATCGAAGGGATCACAGAGATGAAAGGAAAAGAGATAGTCAGACGGAGGAAGGAAGAGATAACCAATCAGACAGAAGAAGCTCAGACTACTATCAGAAAGGGAAATCACCTGATAGGTCATACAGACGGAGTGATTCACCTGGAAGGAAAGGATCGGTGGATCAAGGAGCGTGCTTCAACTGTGAGAAGCCAGGTCACTATAGCGCAGACTGCCCAGACCTGACGCCAAGAGAAAGGGAAGAAAAGAGGAACAGAAGAGAGCAACGTTATAAAGACAGAAGAGCCATGGTTGCTGATACGTCAGGAATTGACGATTCCTATCTGCCCTCTGAGGACTCTGGATACTCCTCTGTAGAAGACTTCACCGACAAGCAGTCTTTGTTGACTTCTATGAAAATGAAGATCCGATATTCTCTTCAGACGATGATGAGATCTCACCTGATGGCCGGGAGGACCAACTGGCAGTAACCTCCAAACCCCGCTTCGCTCGCTTCTACACCGCTATCATTAGCACACCCGCCGGGAGATCGACCGCAAAATTTACTCGAAAGCAATTGCTTGAGGATCTCTCCAATGCAAGAGACACTTATGCTATAGTGGAAGTTTGAAAATGATAAGTCGATGACCGAAATAATCGACCTTTGCTAAAGAAAATGATCTATGTAAAGCCTCGAACTTAGATCACCAAAACCGCCGTCGAGGCAACTGAGGAATTTAAAATTCTCGAAGTTAAAGCTTCTGATCAGGAGAAGCAGATCAAAGATCGATTAGCAATTAACAAAACAAAGGTTCGATGACTTCAAAATCCTACAAGCAAAATTCGATGAAATTTCTCCAAAAGCATGAAAGTCTAAAATCATCCGAGGATAATCTGCGTAAGAAAATGGAGGTTTTTTCAAAATCATCTAAAACCGCTTCAAGACATGAACGCCTATTTTCGAACAACGATTAATAAGAAGGGACTTGGCTATGACAACCCTTCCACATCCTCAAAAGCCCCTACCGATTCATCTCAAAAAGGTGTATTCAGACGAAGTTTAAACAAAGATACATCAAAAGCCAAATATGTATCTAATAAGGAAAAGGACCCGGTTGAAAGGGTAAAGGCGGTGCCTAACCGTAAACAACATAAATGGACCCCAACTCGGTAAAAAGCATCACCGAGGAATCAACCGAAGAACCCGGTTCTTACGAAGAAACCTCAACCTAATCAACAGATCGAGAATCGAAAAAGACAACCCGTAAAAGGAAGTACAATCGAGACCCAATCAAGGTCACCGCCTAATAAGCATGCTTCGTAAACCGCAAAAACCACCTATGCCTAAAAGATATGGATCTTTTAATGGTAGCAATCGTATCTACCCCTATAATCGAAAATCTAGGGTCACCGCACTTTTGAACCACACTTTGGATAAGAATAAGACAAACGAAAAAGAAAAATCCCAAATCTTCTAATTCATCCAAGGTTCACACTAATAATCATACAAAAAACAGAAAAGCATATAAAGAGATGTATGATTATGTTGACAGTATGGGAGACAAATCAGGGCTTCGATCTAACCGATCACAATGGAAGTGATCTGCTTGTATGGATTCCCAAAACTAATCCTAACCCCTCGGGACCCAATCCAAAAAGGGTACCTAAAGCCCGATCCGATTGCGTTCGCGTGGTCCGCCAACAAAGGAGGTGTGCAAGCAACTATCCGGGTACATCGATAGTGGATGCTCAAGGCATATGACCGAAGCAAACATCTCCTCAGCTCTTACATAGAAACGAAAGGCGTTCGTGTACTCTTCGGTGATGATAACTTTTGCTATACCAAAGGGTTTGGAACCTTAGAGAATGACGATGTATAAATAATCGGAGTCTCAGATGTCGAAGGTCTAAAGCACAACCTATTATCGGTTTCACAATTCCGCGACAACGGATTCAAGGTTGAGTTCTCGATCGATCAATGCACTATCAAGAATCGAGCCACTCAACAGATTTTGCTAATCGTTCAAGGAAAGGGACGATTTACACAAACCGATTGGAACAGTTGCCCAAGAAATGATGCTTAATTGTCAAGAGTTCCAAAAGTAGCGATTGGCTCGCACAAAAGAATGAGCCATCCGAACTTTAAAACTCTTAACAAAATAACAAGGATGTTTCTAGTAGAAGGACTTCCTAATGAAGTATTTTCAAAGGATCGGACATGTCTTGCATGTCGAAGGAAAAACAGTCAAAGCTTCATTCAAGGAATTCCGGACCGGCATCCAAATAGAGAGCATTCGGCACCGCCTATATGGATCTATTCGGACCAGTTACACCAGTCAGTCTCAACGGACGCAAATATACTCTGGTAATCGTGGATGATTATTCCAAGTTTACCTGGGTTATATTCTTACACAAGAAGAATGAGACGACTACGAAGATACCCGAAATTTAAAACGATTACAAAATGAGAAGGGTGTCGATTAGTAAAAAAATCGATCGATAAAGGTATGCAATTTACGAACTCTTTTATTACTGATTTTTGCTCTAAGTTTGGTATACAACATGAAACATCAGCTGCGAGGACGCCACAACAAAATGGAGTAGATGAACGGAGGAACAGAACTCTCAAAGAAGTTCGCCGCACAATGTTAATCGAACATGCGATACCAAGCCGTTTCGGGCGTATAATCAACACCGCATGCCATACACGTAATGTAGATGTCTTCCGACTAAGGCTCACTACAAAACACCCTATGAACTGGGAAGGACGAGAAAACCTCGTGTCTCTTACTTCCATGTTTTTGGGTGTAAGTGTTTCATACACAACAATGGGAAGAGTCAGTTGAAGACTTTTGAGGCCAAGTCAGATGAGGGTATATTTCTAGGATATTCCTCATCTAGCAAGGCTTTCGTGGTCTACAATGCATTTAACCCTACTTGTGGAAGAAACACCCCATGTAGTCTTTTTGATGAAGCATCTTACGATCAAGAGAAATCGCCACGAGAACAAGATGTACCGATCAACAAGAACCTCGATGTTCGAAAAATGGATCATTTAACGATCAAGGAAAAAGAATCGAAATCAGAACAATATACATTCCAGATCTAGGCGATTCACCGGATCATTCGAGATCCTAAGGTACGAAAAACGGTCGATGAAGAAGTTCGACATACCGAGATAAGATCAACCGAACCATCCGGTTCGGGGAACATCTGAAGTTCCCACGAGCAACGACATCGGACATGATGAGTCCAACATCACCGAGACTTGTTCTTATCAAGTGGATCATAACTCGCACCACTCCCAATCGCTAGTAATGAAATTTTATCGAAAACGGATGATGTTCTCCAAAAACCGACGCCAAATCGTAATGTAGGACACGGATAACCCGAGTCATCCAACCGATCGATAATCGGAGACCCATCTCGATAAAGTTAAAACTAGATTTCGTGTTGGTGAAAGTGCCATGTATTGTTTGTTATCCGTCATGAAGGAACCAACAACAATAGAGGAAGCTCTACAAAGACGCAAGTCGGATTCTAGCCATGCGCAGAAGAGTCGAAACAGCTTCGATGAAATCAAGTTTGGGAACCGGTAGACATACCAAGTCATCAAGACGTTATTGGCACGAAGTGGGTATTCAAGAACAAGAGAGATGAGAAAAACGTCATCACCCGTAAAAATAAGGCAAGACTTGTTGCTAAGGGGGTATTCACAATCGAAGAATTGATTATGATGAGACCTTTGCACCGATCGCCGCGCTAGAAAGCCATTCGGCTTTTTCGCATATGCTTCCCACAGAGGGTTCATCGTATCGATGGGGCGTAAAGAGTGCTTTCTTAAACGGGGTACTAGCAGAGGAAGTTTATGTCGAACAACCTCCGGGCTTTGAAAAGGGCAACCAAGTGTACCGCTTTAAGAAAAGCTCTCTATGGCACAAAACAAGCTCCTCGAGCTTGGTATGATACACTCTCTCGATTCTTGATCAATAGTGGGTTCACTAAAGGAACGATGGATGAGACCTTATTCGCAATAGAAGATGGAAAAGATATTACGATGGTTCAGGATCTCGTGGACAACATCATCTTCGGATCTCCTAACAAGAGTCTATGTGAAAGATTCAGCAAACTGATGCAAGGGAAGTTCGAGATGTCCATGATGGGTCAGATGAATTACTTTCTGGGTCTTCAAGTGAAGCAAAGTGGCGAAGGGATATTCATCTGCCAAGCAAAAGTACACTAGGAATTTATTGGCTAAGTTTGGAGTTCAAAATTGTAAGGAAGCCAAAATTCCTATGATGACTGGATTCAAGATGGATCCGATGAGGATGGTCAGAAAATAAATCAGAAGGAATATAGGGCTCTCATTGGATCTCTACTATACCTGACTGCCAACAGACCAGATATAACCTTCGCAGTAGGTGTATGTGCCAGATTTCAGGCAAATCCAATGATAAGCCACCTAGAAAGCGGCCTAAGCGGATTCTTAAGTATCTGAAGGGGCGGTAAATCTTGGTTTATTTTACCCATCAGATGATAATCTAGAGCTTAGTGGGTATTCTGATTCTGATTATGGAGGTTGCAAGATTGACAGAAAATCCACCTCAGGAACATGTCAGTTCTTAGGAAGTAAACTGATCTCGTGGTTTTCAAAGAAGAGACATCCCATTCGCGACATCTTCCCAACCGCTCAATCGCTTTAGTCTTAGTCGGCCCGGTGAGGATTATAACATTGAAGCTAACAATGTACCTATTTTCGTGATAATAGTCTATTGCAATCACTCGTAATCCCGCTTCTACACACAAGATGCAAGCATGTGGATGTCGACTCCATTTTATAAGAGATCATGTTGAAAAGAAGAATATCGAAATGGAAAAGATTCATACCGATATACGAAAAGTTGATATTCTAACCAAGCCACTAAATGAGATCGATTCGAGAGAATTATGCAATGAAGCTAGGGCTTCGGATCTTGGAGAAAATGCACCTAAAATGTTTGACTAATGATCTCGAGAACCGGTGGTTGAGAGACTAACCAAAGTTGAAAGAAATCAGTTGAGTTTGGTATCTCAATCGATCGGAAGATCGATCAAGGAACCGATGTGAGAAATCGATCGATCTACAGATTATCGGGTTAAAAGGAATCGATCGATTTAAGGTTTATCGATTAAAGGAAACACTCATTTTAAAAGAAATATCCGATTAAATCGGTTGGACTATTTTACATCTTTATGAGTCGATTAAGTCGATATTCAAACAAGCAAGATTTACAAGTGATATTCACAAGATTAAAGCTTAAAATCGCATAAAGATACATGAATTTTTACACAACAATGGAATAATAGAACTTTTCATTGATAAAGACCAAGGTCGTTTACATTACAAGATACAAGTACAAAGGACCCGGAGGTCAAGACATAAGTGATAACCCAAAACCCTAAACCTATAACCCTAAACCCTCATCCCAACCCAAGTGGAGGGGGAGAGAGAGATTTTAATTCGATGCTCTCATTTTCCCCACTTAACAAGGGGTGATAGAGGCTTTAAAAAAAGAATATATCAAGGCGCCGCAGAGGTCAAGATCAAGAAAAATGGAGCGACAAAACGGCCTTGATAGGATTTTTAAGCCGGAGAGCCCTAAGAAAGAGTCGATGGGCTCTCCAACATTAAAATGAGGTGAAATACGAAGATCGGTTGTTGACCGATCAAGATCGATATCAAACTCACGCTCATTTTCGCACTAAGTCTGTTGATGGTAGTTACATCATAACGATAGACACACAAGGTGCATACTGGTTAGGAGAAGTGTCTTCTTCGGTTGCAAACAACAGTTCCGCCCCATGGTGGTAGAGAAGCTTTGCAACAATCGTATGTGAAATCTTTGACGATAACGAAAAACAAAGAATAAGGGACGAAAGGGTTGATTTGAGAAGTTGAAATCATTGAAAAAGGGGTAAAGGTATTTGCCTAAGTTTAACCGGAAATAAGGGTTCACCAGGGATACATGATTTTACAAAGAAAATAAGTATGGTGAATGGGTTATGTTGTGTAAAAACAATTGGTCCAATTTATAGAGGCCAAGCAAGGGTGCAAATGCAAATTCAAGTTTTCAAAACCTTTTAGAGAAATCGCACCAAAAAAGGACAAATGTAGGAATCACGCCGACCGATAATTGGATAAATTTACGGTGGATTGACATATCGAAAGATTCGCATTTATAATTACGCGATAAACAAATCGCACCAACTTAGGAATAGAGACTACTATTCTAGACTAAGTTTTCAGCGGTAACACTATCCCAAGAATTGACTTGATCCGAGAAGAAATCGATTAGGTCAACCAAAATCGATATATTGCGTCGATCGATGAGGAAAGATCACCGAGCTTAAAACTCCAAAAATCGATGCATCGATTCTATGGGAAAAGCGAAATATCGCCTTGAAGGGGGAACTTCAACCGATAAAGGAGGATCGGAAGGAAATCGACGATTATTCAAGGAAGATCAGTTGAGCTTGAAACCTCAACAAATCGGGATGCAAGTGAAGAAGATCGGTTAAAAGGATCGGTTGGGAAATTTTAAGGCTTAGGCGTAATACTAAGATCAACAAGTGAAATCAACATGGACAAGTGGTATTGATCGATTACAATATCGATCCAACCGTAGATCGCTTTTCTTTTCTCTTGTTCTTTGCTTATTTATCGGATCTTATCGGATATTATTTGCCTTTTATCGTACCCATTATCCGTGTGTGGACGTATTCTCTGCAAATCATTTAATGCGGACGTAAGGTACATGTATTAACTTCTATTAAACGTGCTTTTAAATCTAAAAGTTTTTCAACGCGTGCCTTTCCTCGACCCTACGATCAAAACCGCTTAATCGGGAGAGTTTAATCTTTTCAAACGGTTGATCTTCAAAATCGTGTCTTCTTCTTCCTCCTCGCCTTTATAAAGTTCATCAAAAATGCACCGAGTTTTCCATTTCACAAACTTGCGATCTATTCTCCTGAAAACTCCAGATTACTTCTCTCCAGATTCAAAGTGTTTTCCTAAGTTTCAAAATCATCTTTTTCAAAAAAATGTAATCTGGTAATATATGTTTATTTGATGCATCTTTGTAAATCCATTGATCTTAAATGTTTCTACTTGTGTTATGCTTTATTGCTTCTTAGTTTCCTTTGTGTGATATTCTTTTTGTATTAATGCACAACTCTCTAACCGAATCTATCTTATCTCAGATTGTGAATGATCACTACCAGTATGGGCAAAATTATGTGCAACTATGCGAATCGCAAAAAGGATCGTGGATGATAAGTTCGTGATATTCAATATCACTTTCGATCCGGAATCCATGGAGGTCGAGCAAATTCTTCAAAAGGTGCCTTGAGAAATTTTATACGCTTCATTTCGCAATCCAAAGATGCAAAGATGAAGCACTAGAATTCCTAAGAATTTAAGAGTGGATATGGATGCTCCAGAGAAGAACTACTTTCGACAAATCCACAGTAAAGAAATCAAACCGAATCGCGACATAACCCGTCTGTTCAAATTTTACCCAAAGGATGGATCTCGCTTTGCCCATTACAAGGAGACCAAGACGAAATGATCGTAAAAAAAGTTTTTCAGAGAGGTCGACAAACATCATACTTCAGATTTGTCGTGCCAATGCTCAAGAGAAAATACCGATTGTTGTTTGACATATTGTCAAAAACAATAATGGGTATTGCATTCAAATTTCAATCTGCTATTACATCACAAATCAGACAAAGATGGTCGCAATAATTGATGAAGAGAAGAACATCAATCGACACGGGTTCTGAAGGCCATTCTGCTCCGGAACATGAGAAATTTGGAGTAGATGAGGGAGGCGGTATGTCCTCGAAGAAGAAGATCGCAATCTCAACAAGGTTGCGCTTATCCTTCAAGATAAATTGCCAAAGGCCAAATGGGAAATGTAATGGATCAAGTCCTATAAAGGCTTTCTCACAAATACTTCACTCATTTTGGGCCACGGACGATGATATCGCGGCCGACCCCCCAAAGTCCAAGAAAGGAAAAGGCAAGAAGGTAACTTTTCTCGCACCAGATCTTGGCGAATCACTCAAACCGGTGAAGGACCCTGTATGCCCACCAGATGCCCCCAAGAAGAAGAAAATAAAACCGTAAAGGCCCAGAGAAGAGGCCGCTAAGGCTGGCAAGCTCCCATGACTCGATGCTAGAAGATGAGTCGATGAAGAAGGAGCGCCCGCGATTGCAGACCACAAAAAAAAAGTGTGAAGCATCGAACAAAGCGCAGTCGCTTTCAAAATAGAGGCTTCGCCAGATCACTGGCGAAGATGTGCTCGATCAATCTCCTTCTCCTCAAGCTCCAACTGCCTCACCGCCGTAATAACGGTCTGCCGAAAGCATGTCTCTCCTATCCTTCCACCGCGTTCGCTTAACTCAAATCGCATCGATTCGCCGTAAAGCTTACCTGCTGGGAAAACAAGCACCTCGCTCCGTGAGAACCTCTCGCAGTCCGAACCGACGGCCAACTTCCGCCAACTCAAGCACAACCGTAACCTTCTATACCTCATCAAATTGAACTGACCGATAATCCTCGAGTCCAGATCAACAAAGATCATAACGGGAAATTGATCGTAATGCGAATCGAAAGAGAGATTGATGAGTCAGTACCCGCACTGGTCGCCTAACCCATTCATAAGAGAGGAAGTTTTGGAGATCCTCACCGAGAGATCTTCGATTAAAAAGCTTCTCGACTTCATAATAATTATAGAAACAGATGGGCGGTGCGATGAGTTTGCGAGACTTCGATTTCGACATGAGGAAATCTGCAAAAGTGGGATCACCAACCGAAATGATAATCGCTAAATCTGTTAAAGCTCGATCCATGCGGTTAGGGTTCACGGAACAGACGAATCGAGATCTGGCGACAAAGCTCTGGGGCGATGCCACCATGAAGGATGCAGGAGAGCTGCCGATGATAGTGGAACTGTGTCCGCAGCTTCATGACCAACCACCGAGGCACAAACAATCGAATCCAGATCAAGTGACAACTAACGTTCCAACATCACACGTCACTCTTGATCAACTTCGTGAGATCGATTCTTGTCTCAAAGATCTCTCCGAAAGAAGAAGTTGAGGGATCGATAGGCGATCAAAGGCGAATTGCCATCAACGAAATAAAGATCAAAGGAAATAACTATTTCCCACATTAGGGCAATCAAAGATCGGTTCTCCCCCAAATCAGGTCCATCAAGGTCACCGAATCGATAAAAGACCGTTGATGCCAAATCGACTCAAGTGGATAAACAACAAGTTTATTTTCGATGCTCACCGACAAGCTAGAATTGATGTAAGAGAAACTTGACAAGTCGATCACAACACTCTCTCTCTCGCTATGGAATCACAAGACGAGTCGATATCAACGATTCAAAATCTAACCGCTTTCAAACTCAAGGCATATCTGTTGCAGATCTCACCAAGGCGATCGCAATAACTTTGGTTCTCGACCTCCCACTCACTACTCTTTTTTTTGATCAAACCAAAAAGGGGAAGGACAGAGTGAGAAACCAACCGATGAAGGGACATCACAAACTCGAGAAGAAAAAACAAATCAGACATGCATGTACAAAAATCTTGGGTGAAAAAGATGTCCAAAGAGCGATATAGCGAAGAAGCCCTAAAATGCCAAAGAAGAAAGAAGGGCGAAAAAAATGACAGAGGCGTAAAAATCTCAAGAAGAAATTCAATTTGAGAGTGAAGAAAGGAAGGGCCGGAAAATCCGTATTGAACCTAAGTTCGCCAAAAAGAGTTGATGAGATCATCCCAAAAACAATTTCCAAGATGTTAAGAAATTTGAGGAATGGAACAAGATCGTAAGTGAATGGCTTCGATGCCTTTTGTTCTTAATCTTGTTCCACAAGAAGAATCTCCGATGAAGAATTCCTCAACCGGTTAGAAAATAAATACCGGATTTTCTTAAGTATCCGGAGAATGAGGCCAAGTGATCAATGTAAAAATAACTCGCCAAGAGTATGATCATCCGTGTACTCGAAGAAGGCAGATGGCTCATTCGACAGACCGGCATTTCAAAGATTCTACTTTGACATCCCGAAAGCGTAACGCAAATAATCGATCCTCAAAGAAACCGATGATGTCAAATGGAAACTTTATCGATTTTCAACGTTCCTCAAGATCAAAGAGAGATGCGAAAGATACAAGCCCAAAAGAGTGAAGAATCGAAGACTACTTTCAGATCACCGCGCTTATTTTCAAACTTTTCGATGTAACATGTAATCATCATTCTTTAATGAGAAAAGTTTATTTTTTTCGATCCTAAGACAAAGTCTCATTGTCTTCGATTACATGCTCTTAATCGCTCTATTTCTTATCAACTGTTTTGGTTTCTCTAAGTGTTTTGGTTTCATCAAAAAGGGGGAAATTGTTGGGAAATTTATAGTTTTGATGAAAGTTCCAACAACACATGTAATAGGACCAATCGCACCTGTTAAAATGATGATGTTTATATTACCTCGCATAGGAGATCGCTTGATAATTATTGTATAGAACAACCGATGTAATAGATATGTCACATATTGAGGGGGAACTCAATATGTATAGGTCAGATCTGAAGACTCAAAGAACAAGCTGATATCCGGCAGTGCCGTAACGCTTAGAAAAGAACAGAAGATCGATCGATCCGATCCAATCCGATATCTCAAATGGTCATGAAGCTCAAACTCGTGATACTCAAGATCGATGACTTCCAGATGATCGTACCGGAAGACCTACATCACCGGGTTCGCTAGTTGAAGCTAAGTCAACCCGCACCAAGACTCTATCGTAGATCGATCGATTCGATCGATCGAAGTCACCACCAGAAATCGATGTTTCACCTAATCATACGTCGATGATCCGAACAAGAAGAATGTCGTTTAGTTGGAAGAACAAAGATCGAAAAAGTGAGTCTGCTATCCAATAAGAACAAGACACGATATGATCGGAGCCAATTTATGGATTTGATTTTACCTCTCAAACGGCTACAAAGTACAAATTCACGCTTTTCGCCATGCCGCTTCTCGGTTAGTCACATCAAGCTCGCAAGTCTACTAAATATAGCCTGAAATTCAAATTGCTCTCCAACGGCTCTTTGATTTCAAGGTCTATATATATGGGATCACACTTTAGAGTGAGATACGAAATAACGAACAAAAACGAACAATCAAGAAGCTCAAGCTAATTTGATTTCCGCACAAGAACACGATCAAGAAGAATATTTTTATTAAGTGTTCATCCCATAAGTTCTTAGCATAGAAATCTTTTCATCTAGTGATTAGGGCTACTTATACGCAAGAAAAGATTTCATAGTTGGAACCTCAACAATCTTACCCAAACCCCAAGTTAGGTTAAGTTGTTTAGAAGATTTCGACTAGGGTTTCTAGTTACGATTTAAGGATCGGTTGAGTGTGAACTCTTTAAACATCTAGTCGATTAATTGGTTGGACTTACACAAAAACAAAAGTCCAGTTGGTTAAGTCGGTGCCCTTTTGATAGGGAAGAGTGGGCGTGGGGATCGGTTTGTCCGAACCACTATAAATCTTGTGTGCCACTTCTTGCTTTGATTAACTGTTCACATAATCGCACACAACCTTTAAAGCGCATACATATTCCAAGTTGAGATCAACTAGCACCAAGCTTCTGATCTGATCATACTTGACACTTCACCAACTGATTAAAAGATTAACCTTGAAATCGATTTATCAAACCGGTTTTTCACACGGGTAAAACTTAAGCTTCCGACACATCGCTTAAACCGATAGTTACCGAACCGATCTGCTTCAGCGATCAAGAAGTTGGTTATCACCAAATCGATTCACTCGCGACTCTGATCGGGCTAATCGCCTCACACTGATCTGCGAAAAGTTTTCAGAAGTCTATTCATCCCTCCCCTCTAGACTTCTGCCCTCACTAAACCCGTTCGGGACCTACAGCTAGCATACTTGAAATATGAAGAATCCAAGAATTCCCCCATAAATTCTAAAGCATTTCTTGGAAAGCTAAGGAATATTGGTGTAGCCTTCTCTTTGGTAGAAAGGATCATCAAACTCATTGCAAATTTTAGTGAAAATGAAGGTATGCAATTATATATTGTCTTAATATATTTGCTGTTGTTGTAATGAAAAAAAAAAAAATTCAAAAGTAAACTATTTTATTATGTTCAAAGAGAAGGCTTTTGGAGGTGAGAATAGGTACATACCATTTAGTAGGTTATTGAAACAGTTTGGGATAGACTTTCTAAGGAATAAAATTGTCTGCAGAATCAAATTCAACTTTCACCATTTGTGATAGCACTTCCTCCAAGATGATTCAAGGGCTTAATGAGACATTTGGTTTAGTTCTTGATTATTTGCAAGATGCTAAGGTAAGAGTATTTCTTGGTGTGAAGCAATAAATTTATTCTTCAACATGTTCACTTTGTCAAACTTGTATTTTGCAGGATCATGGGGAGAGAAAAGGGAATGACCTCTTAGCATCTGTTAGAATAGTTGGGAGGTATCCGCATTTTCCTTGAACACCTTTTTACTAATAAATATTTGGTCTTAGTTAGATGTAATTCACTTCCTTTTTCAAGGCATTACATAGAAGATAAAGTGTGACTAATGATTTTCTTATGAAAGATATCACTGATAGTTCAATCGTAAGGCATGCATAAGGACAAACAAACTTAAAAGGAGCAGTATCGAGTGTAATCGTATTATAATCCAAGTAATATTCTAAGAGTAACAGTGCTTCACATTTTAGGAGAAGGATGATTGCTCTCTGAAATCTCAGAACAAACGAGCCAACAACTAACTAAAGAGATTTTCTTGTATATAATTTTATGATGTAGATGATTCAGTTCGCTTTGCTAGTAATTAAATGCATAATGAGGTGGAGACTGTTAAATCTAGTAATTAATTTATGATATTGTGATTGCACTATCATGTCAGCTATCTTGCAGAAGCACCTGATGCATGCAACGAGAAGGTAAAGGAACTTCTTGGTTATATGCTGTCAGTGGAAGGGGAAGATAAATCTAGGTTTGACCTTCCTCATAATAAATATGTCAAAAATTTCTTAGGCCTTCCATGTCTGCTTTATTAATCTTTTCATATGTTTTTTTACAAATGGCAGCACTTTCCAGTCTATCTCCTTTTTGCTCCCTATGCTGTGCCAAATAACAATGGAGGATGATGGATGTAAATTGTTTGCGTCCACTGAGGCTTTTGGAGCTGTAAGACAATGCCTTCAACCATTTTGTTGCATATCTTTCTTTGGTTCCAAAATTTTATCGTAATTTTTGTGGTATAGCATCTCTATGGTCCACCTTCTATTGGGAGAATTGCATCTGAGAGTTCTCCAATTCTTGTGGCAGGTTGTTGGCTTCTTAATTTCTTTGATTGATTCAAGCAGCTCGAGGATTGACAAGTGCAGTAGCAGTACTATTTTCTTGGCATGTGATACAGTTTTGAACTTTTTGTTAAAGGTATAACCTGTTACTGAATTCCAACACTGAATATAATGATATCCAAGTAATTGAAGTCACTCATTCTTTTTTCTTTCATGAATAGAGGGAGCAACTTGGTTTTCCCTTGGAAAATTCTTGGTCTGTCAGGCTTTTGCGGGCTTTGACACGCTGGATAGGTATGCTTGTCTACTTTGAGATCTCTTCACTCTTGAGCAATGCTGTTCCTTTATCATGTTAAAAGTTATCTACTTGGATTCTAACTGCCTGCTTTGCATGTCTGTTCTCTGTTCTCTGTTCTACATGGTTCATATTGATGGAGTCGCTATTATACATTAATGAGTCTCCTAAGATTCGACATAAGGGTGAGAATTAAAAGGACCAGCAATATGAACTGGGGAAAGCAGTTGGTTGGGTGGTTCACATAATTAAAACACGATTAAGAAGAAAATATAGATCTTGAGGTTTTGAATATGATGTAGAGCTAGCTTTTAGACAATTTAAATCCGGTCAAGTTATTGAAACATTTAGTTTGGATATCAATCAACATACAGAATGAGGGAAGTCATTTACCGAGGGAGGCACAAGGTTTTTAGACACCTTCAACATATTCTTAGCTGTTCGATTCCTTGACAGTTCTAGTTTTGCACGATGTGTTCTCTACTGTAATGACTGACTCTTCACTGTTGTAACATTTGACAAAAAAGTGGGAGATTAATTGTAATTGTCGCACAATCTTTGAAATTTGGAGTCATGGTGCTCTACGCAGTTGGCAAAAATCAGGGTTTGCATTTTTTTTCAATTTCCTGAACCGCATGCCAATGCTACTACATACATAATTTCCACATTTCCGTCAATTCTTTTGTTTACCTGTGAAATTCATTGGACTTCTGGCTTGGTTATGCAGAGGACACAATCGAGCCTTCTGTTATTATGATGGCATGTAGCATATGCTCATTAATACTTGATTCAACTTCTGAGGAAGCTCTTATGCGCAATTCAGTTTTTAGCGCTGATGATATTATTGTAAATGTAAATGCAGGATATTCTTCTTGGGCAGATCGGTTTCCTCATATCAAAGAAATAGTTGAAAGATGAGCCATTGTCGTTGGACGATCATGTTTTATCATGTGTAAATTAGAAACGCAGACAATTTGGAAAAGCAACTCTCCTACAGCCATGTTTGCCTACTCTGTGAAGCTCCAAGATTCTTTTAAGTGGCCGGTTGTAGATTTGTCTTCGGGTTGACATGTTGGAAAATTGTTATATCTATATGTATGTATAGGTAGAGGATGGTGCGAGTGCGAGTTTTCCTTGTATTTTCATTTGATAACTATGAAGGATGTGTCTTGTATAATTTGTTGTGTATTTTGCAATTCCAGAGGAATCTGTGTAGGACCAATGAAGACATTATTAATTTGCTAAATTAGGGTTGAATTCGATTCAATCATAGCATCATCGTGCTTGCTTTGACTAAACAATTTAATTTGATCTGGTAAAATGATGGTCTAGCATGATGCATTCACGATATCTGGATCTGAAGAGGTAACAGATGATAAATATATCTTTTTGAACAAAAATTCATAAACGCTTGTTCCTTTCCAAGTGTTAAAAAGGGATATGCTCAAATTATGGTCTCTTATGCAGATGTGTTTCATTTTTGTTGTTTGTGTAACCACTTCTTTATGAACACTTCGTCCTTTTTAATAGTTCCACTTGCTCCGTCAATAATAATATCGAATAATCTCCATCTCAATAGTAAGTCAACTCTGAAGCACATTATATATAATATCTCCTAAATATCTTCTATAAAAATTAATACAAAAATATATATACGGATTAATTTTGACCTGTCTTGTGTTTAAATGTATTTATACATAACTTGTATATTTATATGTATAAATGTAACGGATTATAAGATATTTTTTAAACCACTCATAAAATCTTAAATATATTTGATAACATAAACATTTTATAAGTTCTGAAAAGTTTATAAATATATAAAAGTAAAAGTTTGTCAAATTTTTAAAAATGCAAATTTGAGCAAGTGTAGTTACACATCTTTTTTTTTTTTAATAGGACAAAGTTAATTGTTAGTAGTTAGTAGTTAGTACACCAAGCACCCAAATACTCCACGAAATCACCAATCCACCTTATAACTCCTATAACTCCAATTCGTTTCCAAAGGAAATCGAACCCCGAGCCTCTCTTTCTCAAACGAATCGAATTTGGTAGGAATTAATTTAAGTCACCCCAGTTAGTTACACTTACTTTATGATAAAGGGGTGAACAACACTCTCTACTAAGGAGAGTGATTTAACATCAATCAATAATTTTTTTTTCTTTTTGTTCTTTACATTTTACCTTTCACCTATATTTTTTTAAGTTTGATAAATTCTTTATTACAAATGTATTTTTAACACATTAATTGTCAAATTATTCGTCTTTTTACTATCTTTAATATGACATTCATATTGCATACTTATAATTTAAATTCATATTTAAAATATGAATTTTAATGTTTTAAAATATATACAATTGTGTGATTATATGAGTTTAATTTTTTTCTAATTTTTTAAAATTTTAATATCATTTAAAACAATTTGGATGTGTAATGAGTTGTATGGTTAATTGAAAATTATATATTTAATTTTATAATAATAATATACATATATATTATTTTATAGATAAAAACTCTACATGAGACGAGACACAACTTAGCATAAATCATATTCATCTCCCTTACATTGAAATTTATTACTAATATTTATTCAATTCATGCATCACACAATTGTACTATATATTTGAAAAGTAATACTATAGCATTAAAAACTTAAAAGCAAGATGTGTAGAAAAGGAAAAAACAAAATTGGAGACACAACAGCTACACGTTACCTGCTCCCCGCTGACAAAATATAAGACGAAACTCCCAACTCTCTCTATACTTGTTCTTCTTCTCAAGGGTACCAAAAAAACAGAAGGGGAAATGGGGGGTTGGGGGAATATGTTCTTCACTCTGATTATCACCTTTTCAGCGGCACTCATCACATACAACATTATCATATCAGCAAATGCATCCCTCAAGCAAGATTTCCCTGGAAATTCAATTCCCTCTTCATCCAAGTCAACCGTTGACCCCATCATCCAAATGCCTAGGGATTCTTCTTCAACTCCAAAAAAAAGCAAGAGGCTTTTCCATACCGCCGTTACTTCTTCCGACTCAATCTACAACACGTGGCAGACCAGGGTGATGTATTACTGGTTCAAGAAACACAAAGATAAACCCAATTCTGAGATGGGGGGCTTCACCAGAATTCTGCATTCTGGAAAATCCGATAGATTCATGGATGAGATCCCCACCTTTGTTGCTAAGCCCCTCCCAGATGGAATGGATCAGGTTTTTTAATTCCCTTTCTTCACTTCAATCGAATACCACCTTATTTTTTTGCTTTGCTATTTTATTTCTTGTATATAGGTTGCAACTCAGCTATCTTTTAGGTCTTTTTATTTTTTAAAGTTTAGCTTATTAGTCGTATTGTTAAGAACTTCTCATGCCACAGGTATTGGATTCTTCTTTTCTTGTTCCTTTTTTTTTAAAAATGGTTTTGGACATAGTGATATTCATTTATGTGGCAATACCACATTGATATGATTCATGAAACACATCATTTGTGATTCTAATCTATGTTAGGCTAGGTGTTTTGGAGTTGTAATTTTCGAATGCCTATATGATTGCTGTTATTTTTACTTGGAAGTTGGAAGTAATATTGGTTAACATCAAAGAAAGTTCAGAATTTGGCCCCAAGTTCAGCAATAGCCCTATCAGGTTGCTGCTAAGCCACTGTTTAAGCAGTGTGGAAGGTCTTTGTGGTTTTCACTTGCTTTAATACAAGTATTAGTTTTGATGGGAACTGTTAATATAATAGCAAGAGCTTCTGTCTTTGAAGCTCATTAAAGACCAGCTATCTCCTCAATTTCAAAATTCTCCAACATTTCTTTTACACGGGGTGCTGAATTATGCATTAAAGTCCTTTTTTGCTCTAATAGGTTTAATTTCAACATGATCAAGATTTATTTGCATATAGATAGGTCTAGATGTGGTACCATTGATATTGTTATCTATTCTCATTATTCCTAAAAACTAGAACAGTCTTCGATGTATATAGATCAACTTGAAAGAAACAACTTTATTTACAAATAAGTATCAGAATTCATGCTCATCACAATTTTGAACTTTAAATGTTGGTCCATCGTTAAAACTGATTCAGCTCATCTCACATCTTATTCCAGGGGTACATAGTCCTGAACAGGCCTTGGGCATTTGTGCAGTGGCTTCAGCAAGCAAATATTGAAGAAGAGTACGGAACCAAATGCTTTTCTTTCTTCTTATATTGGACATAGTTTTCATAATTCAGATATTCTTATCGATTTCAGCTCTTAAATCAAATATTTATGTTGTCTATGTAGCTACATATTCATGTCTGAGCCGGACCACCTTCTGGTCAAGCCCATCCCAAATTTGTCGAGAGATGGCCTCGCAGCTGCATTCCCTTTCTTTTACATTGAGCCTAAGAAATACGAGACTGTTCTGCGCAAGTTTTTCCCAGAGGAAAAAGGACCAATTACTGACATTGATCCCATTGGAAATTCCCCTGTCATTGTAGGAAAGGTATCATAAAGCTGTCTGGTATTTCATCACTTTCTTTCTTGAATTCATGTCAGGACCTTTGGTAATTTATTATTTTTATGAAATTATTATATCAGGATGCTTTAAAAAAGATAGCTCCCACCTGGATGAATGTTTCCTTGGCAATGAAGAAGGATCCCGAAGCAGACAAAGCTTTCGGATGGGTCCTCGAGATGTATACACGTTTCTGAGATTAATAGTCACATATCTTTGGATTCTTTGAGTCTAACTAAAATTTATTTTTGCGAGTGCAGGTACGCATACGCTGTTGCATCCGCATATCATGGTGTGGGTAACATTTTATACAAGGAGTTCATGATTCAGGTCAGTTCTGTTGTTATGTTCTTGACTGGAAGTTGATATGCTTGTTTTAATTTGTGGCACATGCAATTGTTGCTTATTGATATTGATGGCATATTTATGTCTTGTCTGATTTTCCGACTTTCACAATTACACCCGCCCCCCAAACACAAGTACACACACTCCTCTCTGGGTTCTTTTTTGGGGTGCTAGAGCATTGGATTGTATTGCTTAGATTAAGTGATGTGTGACTTGAGTTGTTGCCATTCATTTGTATAATTGATAGTCTAAAAAGTTGCTGTGTTGCAGCCTCCTTGGGATACAACAATCGGAAAGTCATACATAATCCATTATACTTATGGATGCGATTATGATTTGCAGGTATTGTTTTTTAGATTACGTTTACGAGCCAGTTGTAGGTCCTTATTTGTTTTTTATATTATAATAAATGTTGGCCGTCTAGGGTAAAATGACTCCTGGAAAGATCGGAGAGTGGAGATTTGACAAAAGATCATATGACAATGTGTGGCCTCCCAAAAATCTGTCTCTGCCTCCTGCTGGTGTCTCAGAAAGCGTGGTACGCATTCCTAATGGGTATATGTTAGTATGATTGTAACTTGAGAAAGTTGTATAAGTCTAATGTGACAAGAATTTATGACGTTGACAGGTTACATTGGTGAAAATGGTAAATGAAGCCACTGCAAATATTCCAAACTGGGGCTCCTAGCTAATTACAACTACAACAGTGTTCTTCAGAAAACAAATTTGTAGATACTTAAACCTCTTGTAATATGTAGATGCTGGCCTCACTCTGAGAGCCCCAAATGTTGTAAATCAGTTGAGGAACAAAATAATATGCCAGGACAACGGGATTAGTTAAAAGTATTCAAGAATTACATACTGTTACATTATGTCACCACATGTACAAGGATTTCTGTAACCCATTCTTAGACCCACTAAAGGAAATGCATCTCAATTCAAGTAACGCCTGCAGTTCTTTGAATTACAGTAGCAAGGAATTTTTTGGCCTTCGTCTTCATGGTTGAAATGGTAATCATAGGTTATCTCCTCTCCAGGGTATATATCCCTTTCAGCAAAAAACACAACCTGCAGCATATTATCCACCATCACTCACCTACTAAACAAACCTTGTCACAGAACTTAGCCTTTAGCTTTTTCAAAAATTTATCTTTCAAATAGAAGTTCTTGTAAGAAGATGGAGTCGGGTGTATTTGATAGCTGCACATTACCTTCTTTTCTGCCCTTACAGAGATAACGTTGGCAACACAATTTGGCTGTCAAGCAAAAATTGAAAAATGTTAGTCCAGCGTCTCCACATGGATAATCTTCAGAAATAATAAAATCGACAAACTTGCAGATAGACGTTGGAACATTACTTAAAAGTGAGTGGAACGAAAAATGGATGCTTGATGGGAGGGAGTGGTTTAGAATCCATTCCTCACACCAATCATTTCCATTCTCGTTCCCTACAATGTACCATACACTAACTTTTCGCACCACATTAATTTAAAAAGAGGCAAAAGTATTCCTCGGCCACATGAAAGTGCTGCATTCAAGATTGAGATGAAAAAAGTACCTGACATGAATGGTTGACAAAACGGGCAATCCCACCCTTGCGAGTAGCATCAATTATGTGTTCTTTGTCTATCCTGAAGAAATAACATGCACCCTTGTGCTGCAGCTTCTTTCCCGAGTGATATTCCTTCTCTCTTCTGTCTGCCACACGCAGCCCCACTATCTCCCCTACATACTCAACTACCTGCCAATAAAACAACTGCTTTGATATCATCTATATTATTATTTTTTTGAACTAAGAAATAACGCTGGATCAGACCATTGCTCCACAAGAGATGAATCGCGATGTGTAGAGACCCAGAGCATGTATGCCTGATTTATATACCACTAAATGTTCCCAACTCTTTGACTGCTTATACCTTGCGTAAGCTTTCTGCAATTGAAAATATGAACAGCATTATGGTTGACTAGAAGAAACATCTTATATTTATGAAACTTACATCTACTAAAAAAATCTACCCGGCAGTTGGATTCTACATTAGAACTTGAGAGCTTTGGACGAACTTTCGTCTGTGGCTTTTGTCGATGAATGTACAGCCAGGCATTAAGTTGCTCTTGTGAAACAAAGCAACCACCATTTCCATCTCTATCTTGAGCATGATTATGCAAAAAACCTTTTTGTTTTCGGCCTTTGTAACCCTAATATGTAAAGCACTAACTGTTAAAAAGAAAAGCATAGCAGTATATCTTTGTGTTGATTTTATGAACTAGGTACCTCTGTTCGAGCACATGTCAAGGACTTTTCTCCAGGTTGAAGCTTTTCACTGTCACTATTAGCTTTGATACTCTCCAAAGGTGGGACATCCTTCCTGTCCATATTCATTTGCTGAAAGAGAAGATGCAGCTCAGGAGAGAGTGCAAAAATTTTCAAAGTTTTATCTTCTCTTTTTTTCAAAAGGGCAATTAAATTGTCACCAGAAATTAATTTACAAATTTGAAGTCTTTTTCTCAATGCTTCTCAGATGTTAAAAATGCCGATGAGACTCTATACTGTGTAAAATTTGAAAACAAGCACTTCTAGATTGCACGCTCAGCAATTTTTTGCACGACATGGGCACCATGGAAATGCGAAGCAAATGAATAAATGAAGCATCAACAGCAATACATACCTTAATTAAAAACCTGCTGCATTCCAACAACCGATTATATTCATCTTTATCTGAATCCCCACACACACATCTAAACATGTCTGAATTTTCAGGTTGGTGCTTCTCTGAGCATCTATATCAATTCAGAGTTATAGGTCACTAATGTGATCACTGATTTTCATGACTTGGTATATCAGCACTGTACAAGTTATAAGCTGCATGATTGTGCCAAAGATTTCTCACCTTGTAGCATTATTCATGCCATTTGTTCGAGTTCTGCCATTTACAGCTTTCTCCATTAATTCCCCACAACATCTGCTCTCTGTTTGGCATAAAGATGAGGAACTTTTTGAGACAGTAGAGTTAACAACTCTGGAACTATTCCCTGGAAGAATATTACGAAATAAGTTGAAGTGAATTGTGGATATCTTATATATCCAAAATGCTAATTTGAAGAGTACTGGAAAGTAAATGACAAAGTTTAATTTGGGTCAAACCTGAATTATCCTGGCAAACCCATAGTCAATAAAGACACTTTATGGAACTTCATTGAGGACTGCAATATTTCAGAATAAAAAGAAAAAGACGAACAATCTCAGAAATACCTTTAAATAAAAGTTCATGAAGGCTGCGCTTCCGAACTTCCTTGAACTTAGTCTTCTTCTGAAACCAAGGTTCTCTTTCTGTAATACCATGGTTGCTGCATTTCTGCAAAGTATATGATAGATCATCACTTCCATAAGTTGCAGAGCAGGATGCTGTCTTTATGTCCCCACTCCGGTCACCATATTCTGGTTCAATAGAATGCGAATTGTGAGTTCCACCTTTTTTCACTCGACTCTTTTGAACTTTCTTACTCAAAGCTGTTTCCTTCACATGTCCATCACTCGTATTCTTCACCTTGACAGATGCAGATTTTAGTTTCTCACCATTTCCTTGATCTGAAAGAGACACCGCAGTCTTGAGAATTATCCCGAGGGGAATGATTTTTGGTGTTTTTAATGGGTTGCCATTAGAAATAACTCCATACATCCCAGAAACTGTAGGCCTGGCCAGCCGTTTGTAGAAGTTAGAATTACATAGAGAAATGTTATGGACACTTAACGATGTCAGTTTCCCAGCCAATTCAGCACTATTACAACACATTTCTCGAGTCTGTTTACATGATGCAGAAGCATCATCTAATCTTAACCTTTTCTTTTTGAATGTTTCAGAATCTTTTGAAGTATCATCAACCTCTGAACTTTTGTGTGACTCAGTTGTCTGCTGCGCTCCTCGATGATTAACTTTAAGTAAGTTTTTTCTTTGGGAGATCCCTTTGACAGCAGAAAATGCAGAATTCATCTGCTTGGCACCTTGCTTGATAGAATCTGCACAATTGCTGTGACTTCCCATCTGCATCTCCCAGGATGAATGAGCATTCTGCCCAACTTCCTCAATGCATTTTGGGGATCCATTATTAACGGACGACTGGCAAGAGAGAGCAGCTTGTACGTCCAATCTCATCCATTGAATCGGTTTCCTTCTCTTTTTAGGCCCCAGCTCAAACTTTTCTAAGCGGTCTTTTTCTTCCTGAATGGTGGAGCTTCTCTTTATCTTGAAAGATGAGTTTTGGAGTCTAATCTGTTCAATTAGACTAAGAGGTCGCTTTCTAGGAACTACTTTGGATGGTTCTCTCTTGGTCAAGTTGATACTGGAAGCAGATCCAAAGAATCCATCACAAAATTCATTATCAAGTGCATCATCAGATGACCAGCTTCTGTCAATTCCTGATCCTTCATCCAGAGCAAGGTTGTTTGCGCATCTGATATTCCCACCTTCAAGAGTAGAATAGTCATTAATAGCCTCAATGGATGACTGAGTCGCATCAGGAGCAGAACATCGTGAAGAGAGATCAAAAATATCTTGCTCCTTCAAGGGGCCAGCATTTCGAGGAAAACCAGCTAAGCATTTAGCAGCAGGGCTTCCCAAAGATTGAATATATGAAAAACTTTGCTGTTCTTTCCTAGTAGAATTGCAACTCTCCGTTAATTTTTTTGGTACATCTCTCCACATAAAAGAACGAGATTCAGCACTCTTAATGTTTGCAGCTGCTAAACTTCCATTTTTTTCGAAAGATTTAGCTGTCTCCTTCAGGAAAGTACAATTTTCATTCAACTCCGAGCGAAGTAAACTTGAAGCCGCTCCAATTCTATCATTTTTTTTGACCAAATTACAGAAATTATCACCACTTAAGTGACACTTCCTTGAAGGCTGGAACATTGCATGTGATGGAACAGGCGTACCTGCCGTAGTACCAAATCTTTCATTGTTATGGCCCATCTGACAAACAGTACCAGACAACGTTGGCTTTTCTCCAACGTCTGGAAATTTTTGCATCCTTAATGAATCAAATAACTTTGTTTGATCCTTTGATGCTGAAGGAGAAATACTCAACAGCGATTCAGTACAAGTGTTCTTTATCTCACGCTCTTGGACACTTTTACCAGAGGTAGTTCCATTGTTTCCATTAGATAACTCCAAAATGTTCCACAGAGTAGGCATTTCCACATTTTCATACTGCAGACCTATTTTTATTCCACTAGATTGTTCCTTCGACAATGTTGGAGTTGCATTTTGAGCAAAGATAGAACTTTTGGAGCTGAGACTCCTAGGCTTTTTTTCCTTAAGAAGTACGGAATCTTGGATAGGTTTAACATGATCACAGTTAAAATGCATAATATCATAGAGAGGAAAAATGTTCGAGCAATTGTTTAAGATGGCTCTACCATTTGATTCTGCAATCATGTCAGACATCTGCTTTGAATCAAGGCTTTTTTCATGAAAAGCAGAGGAATAATTGGATGAATTCTCACCCCCAACTAAACTAAAACTGCCCTGATCTTCCTTAAATGCCTTGAAGAATTCAGTATAGGATTTAGCTGCTCTAAGCAAGGCATTTGAAGAACATTCCACTTCTTTTCCCTTATTCACATTAATCTGGACATTTGACTCATTCATACCAAATTTCTTCATATTAGCAGCCACTGAACTCCACGGGGCACAAATTTTCTCACTTTCAAAAGTATGAAAGTTATGATGCAGTTTCTCACCAATATGACTGGTATTACTGTTATCATAAATATTTCTGACTTGTGGTTTAGTCCCCGAGTTCTGGAAACATGAAAGCAACAGAGAGTTTACATTTGTCATTTCCAAGTTAACATTAGAAGGATCTCTCTGGTAATCTGTTTTTGCACCATGGGCTCCTCCCACATTGCATGAATGCTCCAATTGAGTAGTTCCCTTTCTTTCAGTGGGATTAGAAGCAATATTAGTGTACTGCAGAGTCAACCGATTTTTTTGCAATTCATTAGATGCTGCAACACACAGGTTAAGCAGGTTACTTAAAACAATTCATCCACAAATGCATGCGAGGCGAGCAAAAGCTCGTTAATTAGTACATTAGTACCAAAAAAAAAAAAAAACAAAGACAACATACTTTTCTGAAGAAACTTGTCTGGAAAAAACACTTTTGAGGGCTCTGCATGCATGCCATTCAGAACAGATACAAAGGCAGGTTGAACTTTTGTCTCCAATGTCCAACTTTGTTCTGGCTTCTGTCCAAGTCTCAATTCGATATTAGAAGAAACTCCTGGATTGTTACATGGCATTTTTAAGTCTCGAATATAAGGGAGGGCAGGCAAAGAAATTGAATCTTCACAAATGGAATCAAGTTTGTTCGCTGTGGACTGAGAAGCTTTTGCTGTATGTGAACAAAATGACTTTGGCAGTCCATATATATGTTGACCAGCTGTGTGCTGCGGGTTTATATGAGAACCATTTGTGAAGTATTTGAACATCGAATTGCTGCATTCATGAGAAGTTCTGTCTCTTTCATGGAATGGATATATACCGTTGTACTTTTGCTGCTCAAGGCTTACAGAAGCCTTAAAAAGGCCAACTTGATTCAACAGCAAAGGATTGTTTGACATACTAGCTAGAGGATGGTTAGTCAAACCCGAAGCTACAGAAATTCCTTCAGGCCAATCCCATCCTCTCTGACCTTCCAATACCCTAATCTGAGAATGATAAATGATCATATTGTGTCATGCTTCAAGTTATTGCCAATATCAATATCATTGCAGTTTCGATTCTAATATCAATTGAAGCTAAAAATTTGTTGAAGTCAGTTCTGATTAGGATACTGTTCAAGAAAATATATTGACATGCAAACACTCGGTGAAACTGAAGCAATCCCACATTTCCCCCTCACAGCATGTTTTTGGGCAAAACCATGTATTTTTGGCAAGCACATTACCAACTAGTTCAAAAGAACTAAGATTTATAAAAATATCATATGGAATGTTAAGGTAGATTCTCTAAAAACAATTGGCAATGAAGGGTTTTCAAAAAAAAAAAAAAAGGATTGGATGGTAAAAATACCTACTTATATTTAATGTAAAGTTTCAATTTAAGATCACGTGCAAATAAATCATATCTAGGAATTGGATTAAGGCAATTCAAAGAAAATCAAAGAGCAGAACACTCAGTTACAAAATATAAACAATTACAGCCTGGAAATCAGGACTCTTCCCATGTCAACTACAAAATCTCAAGTTATGTTCTCAGCCTCTCTCATTGTATAAGATGACCCGGCAGAGAAGTTAACAGGATGAGATTATTCATCAAAGTGACCCAGTTCCAGGAAGTTAGCAGGGGTGTAAGTATGTATATATGCATTGTTGGGAGATGAATTTAATAAAAGATTATATGATTTTGATTAAGATCCCAAAACCCCTGAGTATGACATGTTCAGATTGATCTTGATAGTTGAGTCAGGATTCAGTTTTAGAGTATTCAGGATGTTATCTGCAAAATGTATAGTCAGGAGATATAGTTCAGGATAGGTTCTGAAAACTCTGAAGAACTCAGTATGTTTCTAAAGAAACTGAAGTTTCAGTATGAAATCAAGTTTTCAAGACTCGATATGAAATCGAGATATCAGAGACTCGAAGATGAAATCGAGAATCAAGACTCAAAGATGAAGACTCGAAGATATCGGTCGGACCTAAAGACTCGAAAGACCCCAAGACTCAAGACTCAAGACGCAAAGATCAAGATCGAGAAATCAAGATCAAGAATACGAAAGCACAAGAAATATCAAGACTCAAGAATGTCTTGAATGCTCAAAGATGAACTCAATGTTCCGAGGCAATCAATATATCTATCCAAGGATGCAATCTCGAGAAAAACGCGATGCCTTAGAAAGTTAGATATTGCCAAGACATTCAAATGCAGACAAAAGGAACTAAGTCAGAAGTGTTGTTAAGGTTATATCAAACTCAGAGTTTGTAACCAAAAGAGCCGTTGAAGGTGTCTATCTTTAATCAAGATTTAAGTCAAAAAGAGGAAGACGACATCGCACCATCTTCGACACCGACAAAGGATGGGTCAAAAAAAAGATGTCGATGTCTGAAAGTTCCGGATCGCAAAAAGTGAAGACCGGCTACATGAAAAGCTATTGCCTAAAAAAGTGTTAGGGGAGTTTCAAACCCTAAATAGAGCCATTCACACACCATAAGAGGGAACTCACGGTTATCTCTCCAACGGATAGTTTTCAAGAGTGACCTTGGTGTATGCCTATAAATACTGGTGACCCTCTACTTAGTAAGGTTACGGGAAATTTATACGCAACTCAAGAGCTCAAACCTATTCTTGCAAAAGTTAAAGCACTCGAAATACCTTGAATTTCCCAAGTGCTTCTATATTGAAGAGAGCTCACTTTACTAAGCCTAGCTTGATAAGATTTATCCAAAGCTTAGTCGAGATATCCTAACCCTTTGCATTGTGCTTCATTGTAAGGGATATCTCATCCTAGTTGGAAACCAACCAAGAAACCCCAAACCCTCGGTAGGTAGTTGGAGTGTTTTTTTGGTGAGTAGAGTTAAAAAGAGTTAGTAAACTATGCGGAGTAGTCGAAAAACTCTAGAGGAGAAGTTAGTAAGCTCGGGGTAGTCCGAAAAGCTTGTGTGTGATTGAGTAAGTAAACTACGAGGTAGTCGTAAAACTCAAGGTCGGGTTGAGTAAGTAAACTACGCGGAGTAGTCGTAAAACTCAGGGGCGAAGTTGAGTAAGTAAACTACGAGGTAGTCGAAAGCTCGAAGTTGATAGTGAATTTCTCTCGAGAGTCGGAGAGAGCGGATGTAGGAGCTTGAGTCTCCGAACCACTATAATCGCCGCGGTTTTTATCGCTTTCCTTATCTGCAGGCTTAACTTAAGCTGTTGACGACTTGATTTTGAAAGCATACTTTTCACTAATATTGATTGGAATCAATCCACCGAAGTTGCATAAGTGAATCACACGACCTAATCACTATTTCATAAAGGGAAGGTCTTTCAAAGAAAGCTTAAAAACGAGTATAATCTAAGGCCAACCATTCCGACGGCATTGAGTAGGCTAGAACAGATAGTTATCAAACCGAACTCTCTTCGAGGATTCATAAGCTAGTTATTTGATCCAAGCAACTCGGGATCTCTCGACACTCGAGATTCGGTTGGGATTATCTCGAGGTTTCTCGAAAGCTCGGGATTCTTGTCTCGATGAGACTTTGACTCGGAGCGATTTGTCTTCTCGAGAACCTAATCTTCGAGGATTATCGACCCAAGCCGACCTCGATGAAAAAAAGTTTTAAAAACACTTGAACACGTGTATTCCCCCATACACGTGTAAGACTTCGTTTGACCGGACCAACAAGTGGTATCGGAGCGATTGGTTCAACTTGACCACTCTTTGTGTTGACCAAAGTTTTATTTTCAAAAATACTTGTGGTCTATCCGAATCGATCTTATTTGTTGAAATTTTTTTTTTTCAAAAGATCGTAAAAATGTCTTCTAAAAAACTTCCCATGTTCTCGATGAGAACTATGATCTATGGAGATCGAGAATGCAGGCTCATCTCAGATTCCAAATATGAGCGATGTGGAGTGGTTTCTCAAGGACCATTCAAATTTCTTGTGGTGAATCACGAATTTACGAAAGAAGAGAGAATTGATCCTAGAGCGAATTTTTTCTAAGTCGATGACCAACTAACTCCCCGAGGAGAAAAGTTAGTCAATCTAGACTACATTGCAAAAAGACACACTATACAAGACAATTGATGATGGTGTGATGGGAATGATCTCTCACCGTAATCTTTGCTAAAGAGATATGGGATACACTAGTCATTTGTTATGTGCGAAGGCACGCACGATCATATAAAAGAAAACAAACTTTCAAAGGCAATTGGAAAGTTTGACAGTTTTTTGAAATGGATGATGGTGAATCAATTGACAAATTGGAAGTCGATTCACTAAAGATCATGAATGATCTTAACGCACTTGAAAGAAATATCCACAAAAGAAAGTGGCATTGAAAATTCTTAGAGGCCTTTCTAAGAAATGGGATATTCAAATGCAGTGGTGATTGAAAACACCAAGACCATTAGTTCAATGCCATACCAACAAGTCTTCTCTCGAAATTTGAAAGCCTATGAATTTGTAATTGATAAGAAATCCAAAAAAGGTCGACAAAGAAAGATTCTTCATCGAGTAAGAATGTGGCTTTAAAAGCCAAAAGATAAAACTCAGAAAACTAGAGAGTCGAGAACCCCCATGCCAAACATCGATGAGCTTGAGGAAAAGCTAAGACCGATGGCGAGAGGTTTGATGGACTTAATAAATGAGATTTGGAAAATACAAAAGCTATTACGGTGAAACCACAGTACCGGAAGAAACCCGAGGACGATCAACCGAGAAGAAGAAGGACACCTGAAAGTTCGGAGGATCTTCATCCGCAAAAGAAGGACTCAAGTCCAAAGAAGAAAAAATGATCGAGGATGATGATGCCAACAGATGCTATAATTGCCGTAAGAAAAGGTCACTTCCAAAGATGATTGTCCGTAATTGAGTGCTAAGGAGAGAAGAGAAAGACAAGCTAAAAGAGACCGAAGTTCTCAAACAAAAAGGCCATGGTTGCGTAAGAAGAACACTCGGAGGAGGATCTAGCTCTTCAGATGAGATATACTCGAACGAAGGAAAGTGATGACATCCGCATGCCGGGCCATTGAGGAGGTAAACTCTTCGTCTCGTTATTGTTCCCTACACTAGCACAAGAGTTTTCAAGTTCCACCGAAAAACAAACTATTTTGACTGATGGATTCTTTTGAGAATCTGATGAAGGACTATGTTTGTTTTTGCAAGGATCGCTAAATAAAACTCAAGAGCGAATAAGGAACCGAATCTTTGAAAATCTAAAATGGAAAGACTCTAGCAAAACGAGATCACTTCAATTAATGGGAGCTACTTGATGAATCGGATGTTAAAGTACAACTCTCGGAGAAAGAGAAGTTGATCATGTCCCTAATCGAAAAATTAGAAAATCCATCAAGAGATTCACTAATCGAATCGAAGTTCAATGACCTCTCCGAGAAGCATAAAACTCTACAGACCCATGAGGATAGTGCATACGTAAGAAGTTAACTCTATTGAATAAAGCATCTAATGTGATAGATGAAATTGAGTTATCGAGATCTCGCCACTATAAAAACCGGATTGGGATACACCTCAGGGGAACCTCACAAGGTCATCTCGAATCTTTGCATCATGTAGCAAAGAAGACTATCTTTGTAAAACCAAATGCACCTACACTTCAAGTCAAGTAATGCCCAAGGTTGTAGACAAGGAAAAAAAGACCTATGGTTTCAAAAGAAACCAATAATCGGGGTTAGAAAGCCCAAACCTCAAAGAAGAAGGCTAGAAAACCCGAAAATGGGATTGAAAGTTTCGTGGTACTTCAAAGCCTCAAAGGGCTAAGAATGCAAATTTGAAAGGCTCCACATCGAACCATCGAGAAATCCTCAGATGAGAAACACTCAAAGAGAGACATTCTCAATCGAAGAGACCAAGTCCCTCAAAGACAATTTGAAAACCAAGATTTCAAGATGCACAATCTAAACCTCACTTGCTTAAAGGTAAAGGTTATCTCAACCCGAGTCAACAAAGATTTAGACCACCGCACAAAAAGCCAAGCATCTGAACAAAAGGCCCGAACAAAGAAGAATTCAAAAGCCCATGTTCATGCTAAAGCCAAAGACACATACACGTAAAACTCGCTAAGGCACCCAGTAGTAAGTAGATGTGTATGTTGATGTTTATGGAAGACAAATTAGCCACTCTAAAGTGATTAGAGTTGTCGGGCAGATTTGGATTCCGAAGGTACATCTAACCTTGTAGGACCCTACACAAATTGGGTACCTAAGAATTGATCTGCTTTTTCGGGAGGAAAACAAGGGGCACTAAACCCGACTAATGATCACATGGCACCGATGAAAGCAGAGATGAAAAAACTCCCGACATTTGGTATCTTGACGGTGGATGTTCAAGACATATGACAGATACAAGAAGACACTTTCAATGACTATGTTGAACAAAAAGAGGCCCACGATCACTTTTGGAGATAATTCCAAGATGATGAAGGATATGGAACTTTGGAAATCGACTCGATTCATATCCATGGTGTTTCATATGTATCCGGATTGAAGCATAATTTGATTTCAATTAGCCAATTACGTGATAAGGGTTTCAATGTTGAGTTCTCTAAGAACTTATGTTTTGTGAAAAATGATACATCACGTAAAAGTTTTACCGACCGGTACAAGAAAAGGAATGTGTATCTTGTCGATTGGAGTTACGCTCCTAAAGATACATGTTTAGTTGCTAAAAGTTCCACAGATACCCGTTGGTTATGGCATAAAAGAATGAATCACCTAAATTTCAAAACTCAACAAACTTGCAAGATTAGCTCTTGTAAGAGGGTTGCCTAACGAAGTGTTCAAGAAGGAACATATTTGTGATGCGTGCGGAAAAGGAAAAAGCAGATAAAGAGCATCATTTAAAAGTAAAGTTGAGGTTTCTACTTTGAAGAATACTTGATTACTACATATGGATCTTTTTGGTCCTATAACACTGTAAGCACTAATGGGAGAAATACACATTGGTAGTAGTTGATGACTACTCGAGATATACTTAGGGTCATATTCTTACCGAGAAGAAAAAAAGACTCGAATAAAGTTCGCCAGAGTTCTTGAAAAGGCTCAAGATTGAGAAAAATCTGAGTGGTCAAAATCGATCGACAAAAGGAACCAATTCATAAATCATATAATTTCGATTATTGTGCGAAGAAATGGAATTCTACATGAAACATCACCGCAAAGGACCCCTCAATAATGGTGTTCTTTGAAAGGAGAACAAGACTACGAAAGAAGTTCGCAAAGCACAATGATAAATTGTTCGATATTCCTAAAAGATTTTGAGTTGAAGTCATCAACACCGCACGCTACTCTCGTAAACAGCATCCATGCTTGACCAAGAGTCAAGGCAAAACACCCTATGAGCTTTGGAATGAAAAGGAAGCCTCTTGTTTTTTTTTTTCGTGTGTTTGGTTGCAAGTGTTTCATACACAATAATGGTAAAGATCGGGTTGAAAACTTTTGATAGTAAAGTTCGATGAAGGAATATTCTTAGATATTCGAAGTCGATAAAAACTTCGAGTTTACAACCAGTAGGACTCTTTATTGTGGAGGAAACACCTCATGTTGTTTTTGATGAATCTATTTGTGTTCGGAAGAAAGCAGAACACGATCGCAGATGAACCGACTAAGAGGATCACCAGATTAAGCCCTGAAATGAAAAGATAAATCATCCATCAACCGAGAAAAAAGAAATTCACCACATTCTATGATTGGAGTGACTCGCACTTCGAATAAGGAAGTTCGGATGGAACTCGGGATGGTGAACCTCGGAAAAACCAACATTCCAAAGGTGACCAATCTGAGCAGACACCGCCTCGGACTTCGGTATGTGATGCCAATGAAGATGTGGTCACAAATGAGGCAATTTCTGAATCTATCAACCAAAGGGGAACAGATGTCTCGACAATGTTCGAATAGAATCTCCCCGGGAAGATGATTCTCTTTCTCCTTTTTTTGTTGTTCCCTCGAGTTTGTTTGATTTAATCGAACCCTAACATTTCAAATGTTGAGGATACCATTGAAGGGGAACATCAAGAAGGAAATGGTTAGATAGTCATCCTACAAATCGAGATAGTGGGTGATCTAACCAAGGTGTTAAGAACAAGAAGGTTCCATTTTGAGAGTGCACTATTCTCGTCAGCTTCGCTTTCGGAGAAAGAACCTCACGAGATTGGTGAAGCTTCTACAAGATTCTTATTGATTACTTCTTATGCAAGATGAAATTTGAATCAATTCTCGAGGAATGAAGTATGGGAGCTAGTAGATAGACCCGGGAAAAGCACAATGTCATTGGAACCAAGTGGGTTTTCAAAAACAAAAGAGATGAAAACAACAACATTGTGAGAAACAAGGCAAGGCTTAGTTGCAGACAAGGTTATTCCCAAGAAGAAGGCTTGGATTATGATGAAACCTTTGCTTGTTGCAAGGCCCAGAAAGCCATCGATTGTTTCTTGCATATCTTTGCCACATAAAGTTCACGATCTATCAAATGGATGTGAAAAGTGCATTTAATCGGTGTGCTTAAAGAAGAGGTTTATGTAGAACAACCTCCTGGATTCAAACAGAATGACCAAGTTTACAGCTCGTAAAAGCTTTGTATGGTCTCAAGCAAGACCCGAGCATGGTATGATACTCTTTCTCGGTTTCTTCGACCATGGTTTTTGTCAAAGAGATCGATGATAGAACTCTGTTCGGGATAGAGGATGGGAAGAGATCTTACTAGTTCGGATATATGTTGATGACATCATTTTGGATCTCCAAACCATCACCGTGTGTGAAAAGTTTCCAACACCGATGAAAGGCAAGTTTGAGATGTCAATGATGGGAGAGATGAATTTCTTTCTAGGTCTTCGTGAAACAATCAAAGGAAGGAATATTCATCAACCGTGCAAAATACACCGAGATCCGATTGCAAAATATGGTGTACAAAATTGCAATGCAGCTTAGGATTCCTATGAATACTAACTACAAGATGGATCTGATTCGGAAAAGAATCGTGAATCATCATACCGATTATAGAGGAATCATTGGATCATTGCTCTATCTCACGACAAGTAGGCGGATATAACATTTGTTTGTTGGGATATGTGCAAGATATCAAGCTAATCCTAAGACTAGTCACATGGAGGTTGCCAAGAAGATACTAAGATATCTTAAAGGCACGAATGAATAGAGGATTCTCGGTATCCAAATGATGATAATCTTGAATTAACTTGTTACTTTCGATGTCGACTATGGAGGTTGTAGAATTGACAAGAAGTCCACAACAGAACTTGTCAATTTCTAGGAAGCAAGTGATATCTTGGTTTTCAAAGAAAGCGGACCTCGATGAGAACCAAGATTTCTTGAAGTTTAATACATGGGTCGCGGAAAATTTCTTTGTGCTTTCGGTTCTTTGCCTCGGACAACAATTAAGGGATTATAAAGTTGAAGCGATGAAAGTACCAATATTTTGTGACAACAATAGTGCCATTGCTATTTCACAAAATCCGTTATTGCACACCGGATGCAAGCGTGTGGATATCGAACATCAACTTCATCGAGATCATGTCGAGAAAAAGGACATAAGGATGGAGAAAATTCATCTTGATAGGCAAAAGAGTCGATATCTTGACTAAACCTTTGGGTCAATCAAGATTTCGGAACTTTCGGTTGAATTAGGGATCTTAGAACCAGTGTATAGAGTAAATCAAAAATTGAAGATTTTCGGGATGCATGAAGTTTTTCTCGCAATTCTCTTGGAAACTTCGAGGATAAAATAAATACTTTGAATCGAGTCTCGCGAAACTCAGATTCTTGAAGGTCAAGACTTTCGATAGATCTTGAACCCATTCAAGATTTCGATTATAATCGACATTTTATCAAAGACAAGATCTTTCGAAGACCGATAGAGGGAAATTAGTCCGAAGAAGAATGACTCACGCGACTCATTTATTGCTCAAATAAAACTCAAGAATCATTCGCAATAAATACAAAATACCCGAGGAATGTTTTTTGGGCGGATCGTTTTAAATTCAGAAAGGTCAATACCATTTTAATGCTCTGCTACATTATTGACCAATGAGGATATTTTGGCGGCTTAACTTGTTAGAGATCGCTCGTTTCAGATAATTCCGATTAATCGGAGATTAATCTCAATCGTTGTTACTCACCTAACCAACACGATTCCCCACGATCTCAAGGCTATATATACCCCTTTAAGCCATTCAAGCCAAAACTTTATCAAACCCTTCGCTTTCCAAATCCTCTGCAAATAAAAATCCTTTTGCCCAAAATCTCCAAACCCTAAAGCTTCAAATTCTTAAATCAATCTCTAAAAATGGCCCCAACATTGTTCGAGAAATTAGCCATAACCAACAAGTTCGGGTACGAGTTCGTTGTCTCACTTGAAAGCACAACCAACTCAAAGCCGTAAGAGGAGGCTCTGATATGATTCGACCGCCAAACTCACTCCAACTAGTCGCAGTTCACTGCACCGAGAGTTTGCGAAAGAGGTAATCGAATTCATCCGTAATTTAAAGATAGATGAAGAGGGTCAGATGCATTCTAAGTTAATCGTATCACACTTAGAGCAAATCTAAATACGCCGATTTTGAGAGGATTTGTGCATAATTCCAAAAAATCAATGATGTGTTTGAGCTCGCGATGATGGCAGGATCCCGCGATGTATATGTCGGCAGAGAAAGCGTGAGTACCTTGATACATTCTTGCCGAGAATCTGTTAAGTTTGAGGCTTACATTGCATAAGAGGCATCTAAAGCCACAATATCGCATCTTGATGGATATTGTGAGCAAGTGCATCATGAGTCTTCAAGGGAGTTTTGAGCGGATAAGTACCCGGCTTCGATTGATGGCGGCGATAAGAACCACCCACCACAGATTTCAACCGGGCCGAAATTCTCCGATCCGAGACGGTGAGTGAAAGGACCAAAGTTTTTAGAAAGATTGACGGGCGATCTCAATCAAAGGCAAGATCCACCATGCCACCAAAATTGCTTACATTTTGGAGATGTGCAGAGAGGAGGAGGATATCTTCGCCAATTCGACCCCCATTTTCTAAATCCAAAATTCTCCTTAAACCCATTATCGCAAAGAGGCGGTCATCGTGAAGAGAGAAAAGAAGGTAAAATCACCTTCATGGGCGTTTGAAAAGAGACCCAACAAACCAGGGGAAGGTTCATTGGAGGCAAAAAATGAAGCAAGGAGCAAAACCGCTTGAAGCGGAAGGATCTTGCTCCAAAGCGCAAAAAAGATTGGTGGTTCTCACCGACGAAGGTAGCAAAGATTCCGGCGAGATACAACTCAAGGCAAAACCGCCGAGTTCGCCATTACAAGTGTTGCTCGAGTTATCTCCAAAAGTACGATCGAATCGGCCCGAGCAGGTCTTTCCGAGGTGCTCGAGACATCGCTCGATTCGTAAAAAATTCTCGAAATTTTTAAAGCGAGCTCCTGACCTCGAGATGCCTACCTCGATATGCGAGCTTTTAGACGTAAAAGTGGCTTCAGAGTCAATCAAGATGTGCAGTTCGCAGACGGTGACAAACCGACTTCGGACTATATCGAGGAAATACCACTCGAGCCTCCGAACCCACTCGGATGCAAATCGAGGACCTGAATGCACAAACTTCAGACCTTCTTGGTGCTCGGGAGCAAATATTCTTGATGAGCTCGAGTGATCTCTGCTAGATCCCTTAGCACAGGCTTCTAATCGAACCGAGAGAGCCCGAGATGGAAGAAGAGGCGGCGAAATGCGAAGTGGAGGAGCGAAGGAACTGGTTCATCCTGATCGCTACTACCGAGCTCAAATTTCATACCCGATCTCGCAAGATGTTTTCTTCGATTAAGGACGGCAAAGTATATCCTCAATCGACTCTTCTTCCGAGATGCTTGATATTCTTTGCATTCGGAGGGGAAGACCGGTGGAATGAGGAGATGACGCTTCCCGACCAACTTCTCGGGGTTCGGATGGACAAAACTCGGGATGAAAAATTCGATTTTGATGAAATTTGGTTCGTAGGGAAGCTAGCCGAGAAGAAAAAAAAGCGAAGTTGGTGCCCGAGCAATGAGACAAATCCAAAGATGGAGATGGGGACCAACGAGAGATCTTGAGGATCGATCTCAAATTGAAAAAGACTTACTTTCTTTTATCAACCTCAAACCGAGACTCAAATGGAGACCGGAGCTCGGGATGAAGGTTTCGAACTCAGGATGATCAAACAAAGACGAAGGTGCGAAAAAGTTCTGAGATTGATCTCACTCCCGTAATGGAGAAACTTGAGAAGATTGAGCCAATGGAGATCAAAATTGCTCGATAGAAGAAACGTTGGCAATCAAGCTCGACAATGGAAGGACTTAGCCATTCTTCGAATCGGTGCGGATACAAAAAACACTCGACCACTTTCGGATGACCTCCATGGAAGTAAAATTTAATGAAAAAAGTTTGGAGGAGTCAACGCAGTTAAAATCTTTGAAATGAAACAGAAGCACCGGGGAATCGTTGAATTTCTAGAGAATTGAAACTAGCAGAGAAAAAATGAGGTCTTGATCGATTCTGTTGTTGAGGAAATGAGCTCGGTCTTTCATGACCAAGATGACAGAGATGCTTAAAGATGCACTCTCCGGCGGTTTGCCCAATATATCGAAGAACTTTACGTGGTAAGAACCACATCGTGAGAATGGAAGATGAAAGCAAGATCGGTTAGTAGGAGAGATCCGTTGTGTGAGCAAAGAAGCGATTATCATGGGACCTGAATTCTCTCGGGACTTCTTCCAAATTACGGTGCCGGGGAAGGGGGGAAAAGGAAGGTGAAGACCTCGGGGAAGTTCATGGCACGTACTTTGGAGAAGAAGGCTCGAGAAAGAGGTCGAATGTACAATCTAATCAAAGCCAACTTAAGAGAAGTCGGGTTCTTGAGAAGTTGAAGTTCGCTCAAGTAGAAGCCCGTCTACACTCGAGTTTCGAGCAAACCATGCTTGAGGTTGCAAGAGAAACCGAAAAGTGCTAGAAACTAAGGTTGGAACAAGCCAGTCAGTCTTTGAACTACCTTTATGAAGATGAAAGCTTTGGGCGTTGTTCAACCGGTAAGCAAGCATCTTTAAGTTTTAAGCCAATCCGAGAAAGTCGATTACGGATGATGAAGATCTTGAGAAGAATCGAGTCTCAACCTCGGAAGAAAGTTTTCAACACGAGAGATGCTCTGAAGACACTCCAAGAAGAACAAGCTAAGAAAAAGTCTGCTTGGTCTCGTGGAGCTTCGTGATCGAAAAGAAGATAGACGAAGAGCGTAGTCGAATGAGTGACTTCGCGAGGTTTGCGAGCAAGAGGAAGGAACATCGAAAAGACAAGGGGCCTACGCTGATAAATGGATGCCCATTAGACTCAACGACATGTGGGAAGAAGTGAAGAGAACCTTCGTTCAATTACGATGTTCTCGTGGAATGGAGAGGGAAGGCTCGGATCGTAACAAAGCTTTCATTGAATATCTTCTAACCTTCTATCCAAAGTATCTCCAAGGTTTGGATTAACCTTGCGGATGAAGGTGGTATCTGAGATAAAGCCCTCGTCCATATTCCTATTCTCCTCCAAGACTTGGTAATGGCTTGGTAAATGAAAAGGCCATTACGCAAAGAAATTGCTCGAAGATGCCGGGTCATTGGGATTAATGAGGAACAAATCGCACATCATCAAGGAGAGGAATGAAATTTGAAGAAAAGATTTTTTCGAATGGTCAACTGGAGGTGCCAAATGATGAAGAGAAAATGAAACAAAATCAAGAAATTAATCAAGATCAAGAACTTCGAAAGATTCGTAATCTTTAAATTTTGTCTTTTTGATTTTGTTGATAAAAAATCTCATTGTAATCTGTAATAAGATGCTTATCATCAATGAAGATTTATCATTTTGCTCAAAAGATAATATCTCATTATCTTAATTACATGTCTTTATTTTGATATCTTTGAATGAATGTCTCTCGAATCGATTGTATGATGATATGTGAGAAATTGCTTAAGTATTTGGTAATGATCTATTTAAGAAAGATTCATTATCAAGAAATCATTGAATGATTTAAATTGTTGGGAGATTATTTATTTAAAGAGATTCCTTCTTAAAAAAAATAGTTGGGAGATTCTCTGCTCAGAACCAATCTTGTAATAGAATAAACTGAAACACGAGTATAGGTTATTTTGGTTTGTAAACAAGATAGGTTTTGGCATCATCAAAAAGGGGTTGTTGGAGATGAATTTAATAAAAGATTATATGATTTTGATTAAGATCCCAAAACCCCCAGTATGACATGTTCAGATTGATCTTGATAGTTGAGTCGATTCGGTTTTAGAGTATTCGTGATGTTATCCGCAAAATGTATAGTCGTGATATAGTTCAGATAGGTTCAAGACTCAAGAACTCAAGATGTTTCTAAAGAAACCGAAGTTTCAAATGAAAACGAAAGTTTCAAGACTCAAGATGAAAAATCGAGATATCAGACTCAAGATGAAATCGAGAACTCAAGACTCAAGATGAAGACTTCGATATATCGGTCGCACCTAAAGACTCGAAGACCCTCAAGACTCAAGACTCAAGACGCAAAGATCAAGATCGAGAAATCAAGATCAAGAATACCGAAAAGCACAAGAAATATCAAGACTCAAGAAATGTCTCAATGCTCAAGATGAACTCAATGTTCCGAGACAATCAATATATCTATCTCAAGGAAGAATACCGAGAAAAACGCGATGCCTTAGAAAGTTAGATATTGCCAAGACATTCAAATGCGCAGACAAAATGAACTAAGTCGGAAGTGTTGTTAAGGTTATATCAAACTCGAGTTTGTAACCAAAAGAGCTGTTGAAGGTGTCTATCTTTAATCAAGACGAAGTCAAAAAGAGGAAGACGACATCATACCATACCGACAATCGATGAAGACAAAGTCAAAAAAAAAAGATGTCGGATGTCTGAAAGTTCCAGATCGCAAAAAGTGAAGACCGGCTACATGAAAGGCTATTGCCTAAAAAGTGTTAGGGAGTTTCAAACCCTAAATAGAGCCGTTTTCTCACACACCATAAGAGGAACTCACGGCTATCTCTCCAACGGATAGTTTTCAAGAGTGACCTTGGTGTATGCCTATATATACCGGTGACCCTCTACTTAGTAAGGTTACGGAAATTTATACATAACTCAAGAGCTCAAACCTATTCTTGCAAAAGTTAAAGCACTCAAATACCTTGAATTTCCCAAGTGCTTCTATATTGAAGAGAGCTCACTTTACTAAGCTTAGCTTGATAAGATTTATTCAAAGCTTAGTCGAGATATCCTAACCCTTTTGCATTGTGCTTCATTGTAAGGATATCTCATCCTAGTTGGAAACCAACCAAGAAACCCCAAACCCTTGAGAAGGTAGTTGAGTGTGTTTTGTTGGTGAGTAGAGTTGTAAAGAGTTAGTAAACTACGCGAGTAGTCGAAAAAACTCTAGAGGAGAAGTTAGTAAGCCATGCGGTAGTCCGAAAAGCTTGTGTGTGATTGAGTAAGTAAACCACGGAGGTAGTCGAAAAACTCAAGGTCGGGTTGAGTAAGTAAACTACGCGGAGTAGTCGAAAAACTCGGGGATCTAGTTGAGTAAGTAAACTACGAGGTAGTCGTAAAGCTCGAAGTTGATAGTGAATTTCTCTCAAGAGTCGAGAGAGTGGATGTAGGAGCTTGAGTCTCGAACCACTATAAATGCTTTGTTTCTTTATTGCTTTCCTTATCTCGTGCTTAACTGTTGCATTGACTTGATTTTGAAAGCATACTTTTCGCGATATTCGGTTGGAATCAATCCAATTTGAAGTTGCATAAGTGAATCACGGCCTAATCACTATTTCATAAAGGGAAGGTCTTTTCGAAAAAAGCTTAAAACGAGTATAATCTAAGGGCCAACCATTCAAGACGATCGAGTAGCTAGAAACAGATAGTTATCAAACCGAACTCTCTTACGAGGATTCATAAGCTAGTTATCCGATCCAAGCAACTCAGGATCTCTGACACTCGAGATTCGGTTGGGATTATCGCGAGGTTTAAAGCGGCTCGGGATCACTGTCTCGATGAGACTTTTAACTCGGAGCGATCTGTGCTTCTCAGAACCTAATCTTCAGGATTATCTGACCCAAGCTGACCTCAGTAAGAAAAAGTTTTAAAAACACTGAACACGTGTATTCCCCCCCCATACACGTGTAAGACTTGTTTGCACCGGGACCAACATGCATGCCTCCAGACTCCAAGTAAGTATGCATATACAGTCTTTACTTTCATAATATTTTACTATAGGATATCTTTTGAATATAATAATTGAAATTGCACAGGTTAACACACTAAGAAAACATTAAACTTAACCTACCCCAGTTTTGGAAAAGTAGGTCTGCCACCAATGAGCTAAAGTCTCACCATTGTCCATACGAACCGCAACACCAGGATTGATGACATCACATGATCCTGAATGCTGCAAAAAGATTCACCATAAAATTCTCTTTCATGGGAAAAAATAGGGTATTTGCTGATGCTTCACTGGTAAAGGATGCACAGCATCAATAATTGGCAAGAAATAGAGAAAATGGCAGATGATTACCTCTGAGAATTTAGAGATTGACATATACAAACCATGGCATGCACAAACCACTCCAATAAGTCCAGTATCACTGAGAAGCAAATTTCCACCTATTGAAATATTAATCCAGTTAGTGTAGATGAAATGAATTGCAATAAATGGTAAAAAAAAAAAAAAAATTAGCCAAATAAAAATATCAAAAACTTACTTGTGCCTAAACAAAAGACACGACGGGAATTTGTAGGAGTATTACAGCCATGATGGTCATTGCTTTCTACACGAAACTGCTGCATAGATGTTATATGAGCAGACTTCTGGAGCTTCCAACTGTCAGCAGAGACTGGAGCGACATTATTGTTTCCAATCAGAGAAGAAACTATATCTACTTTGTTTTTCTCACGAGTGTTATGACATGCCACAGCCTGTGATTTCTGAAATTTTAAGTTAGCAGAACTGTTGCCGCCATTCATATTGGGATTAGAAGAAGTAAGAGGAGAAAAGGCATCTCCAGATGCCAAATTTGGGCAGTCCATGTTGGACGGCCACAAGGCACCAGGAAGGATGGAAACTCTACTTCCTCCAGCAAAGGCACTGGCAGTCGTACAATTTGATGAAACCAGATTGGCGACAGAGACTGGCTTTGGATCCAATAAATGCTGTTCGTCACAAGGCATATGAGATGCAGTCCCCGAAACAAGAGATAAAAATGACGCACCAAGATCAACATGGTCAAGACCATGCATGTTGGACAACATGTGATCTTGAATTGTTCCACCAGTTAAAAGCATTGATTCCTGCAGAAGTTGCAAAAAAAAAAACAATATGTACAAGTTTGGTGAGATATTGAATCTAATGGAACTGAGTATCACTATCACCACGTCAACTTCTGAAAGGGGTCAAACACACAAATTTCTCCTCCATTAATCACAGACTGCATTTAGAAAAACCTGGATAGTGGATACACAACTAAAGCATATGCACTTGGTAAAGTACATATAACCGCCCTGCACGAACCCCCTCATGTTTCGGTAAATGCATAACCCCCCCCCCTGTGTTTGATAAAAGTATGCACGAAACCCCCCTTATGTTTCATTAAATACATAAAATCCCAGGGTCCACTTCTTAACACCTTTGATACGTACATGTTTTGTGTCTATGTGTTTTCGTTTGAGTGTTGTGTGCGTGTTTTTTGTTTATACAGATGACAATTGTATAAGTTCACGCTTCAGTTTTACGCCGATAGTGTTCTTTGAGTGAAAGTGGTCAGTGAGGATTTGATGCGTACATTTATCAAACATAGGTGGGTTTATGCAATTAATGAAATACAGGGGAGTTTTGTGCATGTTTAGTCGTTTTTATGCTTTTTACTCTATGCACTTTTTGAAATCTACGAGGCCTGTTCTCAACATACTAAGTCATTGACTCCCTTTTTATTAAGATTTTAATAATTTTCCTTCAGTTTTTGGACTACAAAAAAAAATAAAAAATCTTATGCTAGTGAGACACAATATATATAGTCAATCCAAAAGTGGAACTGGACAACGACTTCATAGAGGTGAGTGTGATCTTTTAGATTTGACTATATATATACAACGATGAGGGCATTCTAATGGTCAAATAAACATCTAAACACACCAATTACAAGAGTTATTGGAGATCCAGATACCTCCGTCTGCTAGTTGCAGTGAAAGGACCAAGAGTCCAAGCTGACACCATCACTATCCCAAAAGTAAAACGTGATAATACAGTTTTAGAATGTAAGCAATGCTGGAGTCAAAGTCTAAGAACAGGTTCAAAAGGCACAGTAAGATGGCAAATTTTACTGAAAAAGTAGTGTGGCGCATTGGTTGATTTCCTTGGAATTAAAACATTAATTTCCTAGACTAAAAATCTGCTGAATTGCCTCGTTTGCAGAATCCACCCAGCATAAAACTATAAACATGTAATTGCACTATCCAAAGTCCAAACAACCATAAAACTAAAGCTCGTTGCATGCAAGAGCACCTATCATCCTACCCAAGCAAAATAAACACCGTGTGAGGTAAATTGAGCAAGAATCTCCATACATTTTCAGTTAAATGCAATTTACCAACATTCCCATGACACCTCAATCTGACTATTCCAAAAGAAAACAAATACCTTCATTAATTCATCAAAATACATGAACATGCAAGAAAAAATCAGTACTGATTGGATTTTTTTTAATAGTGTGAGCGTACGAGGACGAGAAACCTGAGTATGACTTTGAAGCAATGACGAAGACAGAAGCGACGGAGGAGGAGGTGGAAGAGGATGCGACTGCTGCCAGAACGATCCACATTTGCTCAGCCACGAATTCTCCATCTCGGCGAACGCGGAAAATCCTATACTTGCTCCATTAAAACCGCAAAATCATAAATTGAGCGCAAAATAGAAACCAATTTCTGAACGGTTGAGAGAGGAAAGTAGAGAGTAAGAGTAAGCGAGGGGGTGTAGATACAGGCGGGTGTATGTTTATACGAAGAAAATGCAGAATGCAAGCATTCAGTGAGGGGAAAGTGTGTGTTTGTGAGAAAATGATGAGAGTGGGAAATTAATATTAATTAATATTTTAACACTCAGGTGCTCCAGAGAGATATGACCAGTACTCTCACGGTATTGCGCGTGTATCACACTGATAAATCTCCACTGTTGATTGTTTTCGGGGAGATATAATGCCGTCGGATTTTGTACCAATGGTTCTGTTTTGTTTTTTATGGGAGAAGAGCGTAGAGGGTGGGGTCACTAATGGCGGGAAAGTGAGAAAACATGGGACCCACTCTGTGAGTTGTCTGATGATTCTGCCATTGGAGCAGAAATGTGTGGATGGATGTGATATTGGGCTTCCGGAATAGAAAAGGAACCGGGCTTCTTTATCCCCTAATTTAAATATTTTCATAAAGCTGGGCTTGGGTAAGGGAGGTCCGTATATACATCCAATTGAATACACTACTCTTCGACTTGAGCTTTAATTATCTTCAAGGCAAAAAATTCAAGTCATAGAGTTCAATAGGGAGATTATTACACACACATGCCCGCACGGGAGTGTGTGATCTAATGGTGCACCATAAAATACTACAAAATATTCAAATTCAACATTCGATGGGATCAAATCTAACATCAAGGGATATAAAATAAGTTTACGATCAAGCTTTAGTTTGTAGAGTATAAGCATTTAACTCTATATATAACCAACTTTTGCTTAATTGGAATTGGAAGAGGAGGAGCTAGATTACTCCTGGTAAATGGAAGGAATGTTGGAAGCAATTCCTCGAAGCAAAAATCTCTTTCATGCCAGTATTAACATCACCACCCCCGTCTTGACCTGCAACTGTCCAAATGCTCAGCTTGGGCTGCAACCCCCGTATAGCTTCACCGTTGATCTTCGCTATTTGTTGATACATTCCTCCACTTATCATTAATTAATCTCTCAACGCCCCGTAGTCTCCTCCGAATGCATTCAGGAGGGTGCGTATGTAGGCCTCAACCTCCGCCACCTTAGCCCAACCGGCCTTCTTCTTGGCAAGCTCCGCATTCGCCTCAGCCTCTCGCAAATTATCAAACACCTTAACCTCAGTCCTCACCTTAATCTCTTCCTTCTGCGTCGAAATAATCTTAGTCTCCGCATTCTGCCGAGTTTGCCCCTCCCTCAATTTCGACCCCACCTCCGCCTTCGCCTGATTCGCCGCTTCCATTTGAATCTTCTGCCCTAAATACGAGAAATACTCGTGCCCTCCCACATCAACAAGCTGCTTCACATTAGCATTGTAAATCAACAACCCGAATTGATCCAATTCCAATTGAACCTTATCAAACACCTCCTTCTTAAACTCCTTAGTTCCCCTGAATATCTCCTCCATTGTCATGGAAGCCGCCAGAACCCGAGACTCCCCTTCAATCACACTTTTTATAGTAGTATGTAATCTGTAACGGAATACGCGGTGACGGGGCCGATAATGCCGGTATCATTTCCTAGACTCATTCTCCCTTCATAGTGTAAATGCTAAATTCTGAAATTTGGAAAATAAACAAATTTGAAATCGAAATAAATATAACCGGGTATATAATCAGACCGGATCCTTGTTACATTATCATGATTTTCGCCACATGTAAATTAATCAAAATTTACAAATATAATCATTTTTAACTCCTTTCAAAATTAGATCCCAAAATCAACTCTATAACAAAAACATAATAAAAAAGGGACGAAAATTGATCGCTCTACTAAGCAATTTTTGTTTTATAAGATAATTAATATGTATAACACCGTTATATAACAGGAGATCGTGATAATCCAAAAATAACATTCAATAGGTGTTACCTTTGGGATGAGTGTTGGGCTTGAGAGTTACATTTGATGTCTAAATTTCCTAGATTGTATAAATTGAGTCTTGATGAAGTTAGGTGGGTGAGTGAAATGGGGTCTTGAGATGGAGGAGAGAACTTTTTGACAGAGAATATGTAATATTTCATGCATGAGCATGAGCTTATTTATGTGATTAACAGGTATCTATCAAGATATGACGTGGAGATTGAGGCTAGACACGAAGGGGAGGTATTCTTCAAAGGGCTCTTCCGATTTATTACTACAGCGAGGACAAAAACTTGTATGAACCTGGTTCATGTTATGAATTTGGTTTTTAATTCATGACATTTGACCCTACCCAGGTTATAATACGGGTCAGGTTTAGTGGTTTAGAAAAATGTGTTGAAAATGAGTTTAATGAGTCAAGTAATTAAAGTTCATGAACCTGATTCATGGGAGACTCAATCAAAGAAGTGGCGAATGGAGTCGAAGGGGAGAAATTCAAATTAATTTGGAATCGCATTGCACCAACGAAGGTTCAAGTACACACATTGAGAGTAATCTGGGAGAGAATCCCGACTACCACAAAGCTTCCAAGACAGAGAGTTCTACCGGTGAGCGCCGACCTAAACTGTGCCTTCTGGAAATCTTTGCTTCAAACTGTAAGACATAATTTCTTCAAATTCTCCTTCTCATATAATTTCTCCTTTTAGGTGAGTGCCTGTGTATATTTCAAATTTTCGATGGGTCGGGTCGCCCGGGTCCGGTATCTATATAACTATAATAAGGGTTTGCCATCCTCTCTCAATCGCTTAATTCAGCAGCTTTGCTCACTCCAGAATCAGACGCCTTTGTCACAACTCGAAAGTGTGGCCTCTCTCCTCCTCTCCATTGTTATCTGTAGGTGATGGATGACTAATTGATGTATTTATTTTTGGTTGATGCAGGTGAGCCAGAAGATATGGAGGCCGAAGCGGAGGCGGCGGTGGCACCTGTGGTGGCCAACGAGGTAGAGAAAGTTCATACCGACGTTATGCTCTTCAATCACTGGTCGTACGACGAAGTCCAGGTCAATTGCTCAACTTTCAACCCGTCTTCCGTATTATCGCTGTTAATTACCTATCTTTGCTGTTCATATGGACGTGTTTCTCTTGTGCAAGTCTTAATTTCGTCTAATTGAAATGTTCACATTACTCGTACGTGGTGTTCTTAATTTGGTTTAGGATTCCTTGTTTTCAATTATGTTATTTCTTGGAGAGAGGTAGCCTAAAACTTACAAATCAATATTTTTTTCCTTGGTGTGGTTATTTCTTGTTACATTTCAATTTGGTTCAATTGAATTGATACTCAGTATTGCAAAAATGTTAAGTGAATCTAACCTAAACTTTCCACATTCATATGTGGAGTGTTTTTTGATGCATCGGGCAAACACATGATTCAGATTCCTATTTCATGAAATTAATTAGTATTCTTGTGTAAATAAAACTACCAAGTGTAGATGCAAAAGAATTCTAATTTAAAGTATATATGCTCCGGCTAAGTTGTTTAATTGACCGTGTGTGCTTATTGTTGATTTTGGGACTTGTGTTCATGCTTATTGCTTCTGCTAATTAAAAGGAAATTTTGGTTAAGGATTGTTCAAGTGCTGCTTGTTTCAATGTTCTACCGCGTGTGTGCTGGCTTCTGTTAAAGTATATATTAGCTCTACAGGAGCTATATAGGTTCAATTTTTTTAAAAAAAAATTGGTTATTTGATTCGCACAGCGCTGCTTGTCTGCTTTGGTTATTTATTGCATCAATTTTTTTATGTTTATGGTTATGAGTGCATCCGAACTATTACGGTGAATAAAAAAATTGGATTGAGTTATTTATGTCTTATTTAAGTAAATTATATAATTGACAATTCAAATTTATTGGGCATCTCATGTTCCTATTTAATTTTTACTGATACTCAAGATGGTTTAATTGAATCAATAAGTCGCCAAAGTGACCTCAATTGTACAAAATTTTCCATTGAGAATATTGGGATGGTTAATATTTGTATCGATATACACACACACACCCCTTTAGTGGTAAATACACTACATTTATAACTACCATTTTCAGAAGTAATAAGATTAAAATATAATACATGTTTTTATTAGCAACATTGTATATGGATTCCCCCACCCCAAAAAAAGATTTTTCATTGTTATATTAGACAATGTTTGCATCATTTTTTGTGGTGTATCATGAATGTGGTGTCCTCAATATAATTATTATTATTTCACTAAAATCAATTGTCTTGTGAACTAAAATTCTTAAATACCACTTTTTTGTGGTAAAAATGTGCCTAGTATTGTATCTGTAATTATGTGATGCCATTGGGAATTTACTCACAAATTTAAATTGTTTATTTAACTAAAATAAATAATTTTAGCTTACTGAGATTCATTTGGTTTTTGACTGGTGATTCTTATTTGTTATAGATTAGTGACATTTCTGTGGATGATTACATCACTGCTACTGCAGCCAAGCATCCTACATTCATGCCTCACACAGCTGGCAGGTACCAAGCAAAGCGTTTTAGGAAAGCTCAGTGCCCTATTGTTGAGAGGTTGACCAACTCCCTGATGATGCACGGGCATAACAACGGGAAGAAGCTCATGGCAGTTAGGATTATTAAGCATGCCATGGAGATCATCCACTTGTTGACTGATCTCAATCCCATCCAAGTTATTGTCGATGCTGTTATCAATAGGTTTGCAACTCCCTTGTCTGTTATATATATAATTGTTAGGAAACAGTAATCTTAAGTTCCATAATATCTGAAACTGGAAAATTATTACTCATTTTGTGCAGTGGGCCAAGGGAAGATGCCACTCGTATTGGGTCAGCTGGGGTGGTGAGAAGACAGGCAGTTGATATCTCTCCCCTTCGTCGTGTCAATCAGGCAATTTATCTGCTCACAACTGGTGCACGTGAAAGTGCTTTTAGGAACATCAAGACCATTGCCGAGTGCCTTGCTGATGAACTTATCAATGCTGCCAAAGGATCTTCAAATAGGTGAGTTTCTCAAATTTCTTTTCATCAGGTGCTGCCATTACTTGGTGTAGTTGAACTGATGGTACATACAATTTTTCGTTTGCAGCTATGCTATAAAAAAGAAAGATGAGATTGAGAGAGTTGCCAAAGCCAACCGTTGAGTGGAATGTGATGGTTATTATGTTAGATTATAGAGTATGGTTCTTTTTGTCTGCTACTATGATTCGGTCAAGTCCAGAATACATGAAAAACCCAAAACTCATTCGCATTTTACCCTTTGTTTTGGATAAGAACTGACAACTTTTATTTGTTATTTATACAATTGCATGTCATTGAGATTATAAAATTAAGTTTTGAGTTACCTTCAAATATTTGTTTTGCATGACAAATATTCTTTTGATATGATGAGTTTACTCATGCGAATGAGTGAAACAATTACACAGATGAGTAATCTTTTTTTTTTTTGGGTATAATTACGTTTGCATGAATGTTTGTTCCCTAAAACCTGATTGTCAAAAATTGAAGAGGTCAAAAAATAGTAGCAATTGAATACGAGTGAAACATAACTGCGTCCAAATTATTTCATATTGTGTAGTATTTAAATAAGTTGTACTCTTGTTTTGTTCCCTTCACTTATTGAAAAGTCACTAATAACAACACAGAAAGTCTACCAATTGCCAAATACAATTATTCAAAACCAATTTTCTCTTCTAGAAAAGAAGAGTTAATGTGGAACGAAGAGAATTTAATACTCCCTTCGTCCTATTTTTTATTATCGGGTTGCTGTAGACACGGAGATTAAAAAAAAAAAAAGTTTGGTGGAGAGAAATAATAATATTAAATAATATTGAAAGTTGTTTTATTTCCTTTTTAGGAAATGACCAAACAAAATTAGAACGACTATTTACGGAAAGTGGACAATCAAAATTAGGACAGAGGGAGTATGTAAAAATTGTAATTTTACCAAGTCAAAGTTTTGTGATTATCCATTATATTTTCTGGGTGTGATTTATACGCTTATGTTCCCATTGCGTGCTACATGTACTAATTAATACCGTATTAAAATTTAAAAGTAAATGAACAATTCAATGGACTCCAATTACAATACGAGATCTTAAGCATGAATATATATTAGGATATTAAGATTGAAGCCAACATACTATTAGTTACTGAAAGCAATGAAGAAAAAACTATGTACTTGTAAGAATCCGCAATCACTAGAAGTTTGAAAAGAAAAACAGCATAAGAACTAAAATAAAGCAATAAAAAAGAGCATCAGTTATCAGTCAATGGTGGAGGCACCATCCCAGTTTGATCATGAACAGCGGCGGCAACATCTTGTAAACTCCGGCAACCTCTTTCATGGCAGAATTAACAGTGCCCTTATCACCAGAACCATTCTCTTGGCCTGCACCTGTCCAAATGCATTATGCTGATCTTGGGCTGCAATCCCCTTATAGCCTCACCATTTTGACCCCACTTCCCCCTTCATCAATCTTGGCCTGATTAGCTGCTTCCATCTGAATTCGCTGCCCCAAATACGAGAAATACTCATGCCCTGCCACATCAACAAGCTGCTTCACAATGGCATTCGAACTGATTCAATTCCAATTGAACCTTATCAAACACCTCCTTCTTAAACTCTTTGGTGCCCCTGAAAATCTCCTCCATGGTCATGGAAGCAGCCAGGACTCGAGTCTCGCCGGAGAGATGTCGAAAACGGTGCACGACTGCCCCGGGAAGATCCATGACTTTTTCTCGATTTTGATGTCCTTAATTCCGAAGCCGGTGATCACCAGGTACTCCGACGCACTTGCTACCCTATACATCATCACTCAATGGATGACTCAATAATATTCTTGTCAAAGCTTGCGTGTGACAGAGCAGTGAATATATAAATATAATCAGGGTAATAAAATTCGGGTAACACTTCTCTCCCACAGCTTCAAGGATTCTAATATTACATTACATGCCCCATATTTGGAGAATTGGAGCTAATAAAATTACATATAAAATATCAAAGATTTTGTTCCAAATATTATCTAATGATATCATATGTAGTGTAATTTGTGTAGGTGTGTACAATTTAAATTTCGCGAATATATAGATTTTGAACTAATAAAATAAAAGATCGCATTCCATAATTATTTATTTTCCATTATTATCTAACTAAAACACATCTAAAGATATGCAAATCTCATAGGTCAAGTCACACGATATTATCAAATAAATTACATAAAAATTATATTCTTTCCATTTCACAATAATTTTTTTTTTTTTACAAGTACTTCCACCGCTTGTCAATATTTTTCTAACTTCTAAACGCACTAAAAAAGTATACTAGTCATACGTGATTAAAAAAAAAACACTTTTTAATTTTCAATGATTCAATTCATATTCATATGAATATCGATGAGGAATATGAGAGGACTCTTAATATTTTATTTTTATAGGACAATTGATTATAAAGATTATAGAACTGACTCTTAAACAAATGTGAAACCTTAACTAATTATAAAAATAACAAATTCAATAAATTTATTAATCAATAATTTCTGAATCAAATCACAATTATAATCAATCTCGTCTCCATCAAAAACTTTCTCAATAAAATACTCGTTATTCAAATTAAATATCCTTCAACATCAAGTCCGTAATAGAACAATTTGTGGGACCTGATCGAGATCAATATTAGAGATGTTGTTACCATGGAAACATAATTGAAGAATGAGAAATCAGATATCGGAGATCCACATCTAATGAAGTCAAGATCCTGAAAATATTCTTTCATTAATTATGTAGATATTCTTTCATTAATTGTACGATTTGTTATGATATTCTTTCCTTGTAAATGTTGAGTAGATTAGTTGTAGATTATGTAAAGATACGCTCTGGGTTGTATATATATCTCATATCAGTGAATGAATAAAGTGTGCATTCAAAATTTATTTTCTTACATGGTATCATCCTAAAAGATCCTAACACCAAAATCTCGTCCCCTTCCCCACGTTTTTCGTGCCTACGATCATGTCAGACGACTCGTCGTCAACCACCAACCAGGGCGGTGCTGCCGCCGGCACCTATCCTCTCCCACCCCTTGTCCAACTCAAAGCTCTCACCCAACTGCCCCTCCGTCTCACCCCCACCAACTACGTCTCATGGAAACTTCAGTTCACGTCTTTGTTCTTCAGTTTGGATCTCATGGGCTATCTAGACGGTACGTTAGCCCCTCCCTCTGAAACCATACTCGTCGAATCCATTCCCTCTCCCAACCTGGCATTCCATCATTGGCGCCGTCAAGATCAATTAATTCTCCATGCAATAATAACATCCCTAACTGAGCCCATAATCCCACTAATTGGATCTGTTGTCTCGGCTCATGATGCAAGGTCTCGTCTTGAACGCATTTTCTCCAAGCGTTCGCAATCTCACATCATCCATCTAAAAGATAAGTTGTCATCTCTCTCTCGTGGCTTGTTGCATGTCTCTAAATTTCTGCTAAAAAACAAAACTATTGCTGATGAACTCGCCACCCTTGGCGCCCCTCCCGGTGATAAAGATCTATTAATTTACTGTACCCAAGACCTTGGTCCTGCTTACAAAGAGGTAATCGCTGCCCTCTGTACTAGAGACACCCCTGTTTCCTTCGAAGAACTATTCGATAAATTGATCGACCATGAGACGTACTTGGCCGACTCTGAATCCGTCCTGCTTCCGCCTGCCCCTACCATCAACTACACCGCCTCCAACCGCTCGGCCAAGCCTCCTACTTCGACCGCTTCCTCTCAGCGTCGCCTGCCTCCGTCCCCTGCCCCGAGACTCCTGCCACTGCCTTCCATGTCGTCCGCTCCAAGCTCATGTACGCGGGGGCCTCCGCGCGACCCTAGGCGCGGTCGCCCACGCGAGTCCGTCTAGTGCCAGTATTGCCATCAGCCTGGCCATGCCGCCGATAAATGCTGGGATCTCTTTCCAGCCCTCAGCCCAGCCCGTCCCTCCATCAACACAGGTCACACTTCCTCCCCGGACGCTGCTCAATCGCCTTCCTCACCATGGCTCCTTGACTCTGGTGCCTCCAATCACGTTGCTTCGAGCCTCTCGAACCTGTCGTACCCCCATCTCTACAATGGTCCCGATGATATCGTCCTAGGTAATGAGGGGCCTTTAGGAGAATTAAGATTGGACCTTCCAATGGACTTTGAATTTTCAATATTGAGCCACAATATTATTCAAGCCCATAAATATTAATTAATCCCACTACATAATTAATATTGCACTATCCATCTTAAACCACATTACTGTTAATATGGCTCCCGGTTATTATTTCCCGTGTTTAAGATTATCTAGCTCATTAATTAATTCAAGCCACTGAAATAGCTTTCCATTAATTAATTTCTTTTGTCCTTGATCAAGGAACGGTTCAACATTATTATCCATACCGGAAACAAATTCCACTTGCAAGATTTGGTATGATAAATCTTATGAACCTCCCAAGGGGGCAAATCAAACGAGCATACTCGCACACGATTCTTCGTATTAAATCTTAGCAATCGCACGTGACCAGTAATATTGCCCAAGATATAAAGTATTGAATCTCATTGATTCTCTACCCGTCATAAGTTAAAGCAATAATTACTGACCACACGCGATCATATTTAAGGGACGAAGATTAAGAAATAACGAACCACTGAGGTCTAATTCTTCCTGGTTCAGTGCTGAAGAATTTATCCTCCTGTAGGTCATGTTCAGTGCATCAGTCATGCACTAGTGTAATCTTTTGGTCAAGACAAGCCAATCTGAGCCTTACACTTCAACCTTTCAAGATGGATTGTTCATTTCCATCTAGGTCGTGAACCGCGTACTTTTAGTTACAAGGGACTGTTAATTTAATCTTACGTGATCCGGTATCACTAAATTAACTACAATGTAACGCAGCGTACTGATTATTGAACAATTATGCAATAAATATATGTAACATTCAATGATATTTAAAGCATCAGTGATAAATAATTTATTTCAGTAAATAAGACAGAAAATTCATTTTGGTTATACAAAGTAAAAGCATACTTTCCAGTATAACCCCAACACGATGGTGGTGGCGAATGTTGTAGCCATAATAATCAGCCAGCAGCCACGTGGCAAATGACGATGACGTGGCAAATGGTGATGACATGGTGGTCAGAACCAAGTTCAGCTGCAGAGTACGAGATGCCGAGGATGGCCCTCACAGGGCGACCTGGCGACGAGCAAAGAAGATCAAGCTCCCCTTAACGAGCGACCTCCCTCGAAGAGGGTCCGCAGGCGAGGTCAGAAAGAGAAGAATAGAGGTCGGTTGACTGGGCGACCTCCCCCGAGGTCGCCCCACGAGCAAGGTCGGCATCCTTATATCGAAGACAAGCAAGATTCCCGGTGTTCGTTATGGAAAGAGAGATCTTACACATCTATTAAAGATCCAGACGAAGATTTAGTGTATCTTGTATTTCCTTGTTTATAAGGCCCATTAAGTGGCCCATTAGGGTTTTCATCTTTGTACCTTGTAATTGTTATAAATAGGGGACAAACCCCAAGAGAAAACACACGAAAATACATAGGAAAAAGATAGTAAAATATCCTGGCTTGGTATGTCCCCAGACGTAGTCCTTTCGGACGAACTGGGTCAACAATTTCTTTCGTTCTTTATGTCTTTCATCCATTTATTCCTTCGTTATTCATTAATTACTTGTTTGTGGCATATACATAAAATCTATGTTACAACAGCGAATTCATTGCGCTCAAACACCTCCTCGAATCTCTTGGTATTGCCTATCGTCTTACCCCACCTTACACTCCGGAGCACAATGGCACTGCTGAACGTCGACATTGCCAAATTGTTGAAACTGCTCGTACCCTTCTTCACCAAGCCTCCGTTCCCCATATCTTTTGGCCTTATGCCTTTCAAACGGCCGTGTATCTCATAAATCGCCTATCTTCCTTGCCCATTGGCCGCACTACCCCTTACTTTGCTCTCTTTGGTAAAAATTCGTCTTACTCTTCCCTACGTCAATTCGGGTGCCTTTACTTTCCTTGGCTTCGACCTTATGCCTCATCCAAACTTGAACCCCGCTCCAGTCCTTGTGTTTTTCTTGGTTATGACATTGCCCATCATGCCTACTCATGTTTGGATCCTCTCACACACAAGATCTATATGTCCCGCCATGTCCGATTCATTGAGCACATCTTTTCGTTTGCTGCATCACCTTCGTCCTCTTCGAACCCCCTATTCCTATATTTCCCGTCCCACCCACTGCCCGGTCCCCACCAGCCTGGTCCCAGGCTGAATTGCCCCCCACCGACCCTCCCTTGCCTGCAGCTACGCCCGCTGCCGAGTGTTGTTCGCCCGGTCTGGCCTTTTCACCCCCTACCACGCCCGCTGCCGAGCATCGGTCGCCCAGTCAGGCCCTCTCGTCCACTGCTGAGCCTGTTGCCGAGCACCGAGCGTCCACTGATGCTGTTGGGGAATTAATTGCCCGGATCTATTCGGGATGAATATTTAAATACAAATTTAATTCTAACAATTATTACTAGCATGAATTAATCATATATTAATTCAAATAATAATTCAACAACAAATCATGCATATAAATAGTTCACATAAATCCTACGCATGCGGAATTGCTACGGGTTTATGTGAACTAACCTCTCGGAGTGACAACCATTGAGAAGATGGATCCCCTTCACACGAACACACCAAAAAGCCTTCTCAAGTATTCCATTGCCCTTGTTCAACAATCCGGTGGAAGGAACTCGCGAACAATTTAACAAAAGGAAAAATAAAATTATGTTGCACCACCTTTGTGGATTTCTAATTTTTCCAACACATGGAATTGCACACTCACAATTGAGGTTTTTCGAAAATACACAATCTGTCGACGTTTCAAAATATTTGATATTTTATCGACGCTGATATTTTTCCGAAAAACCAATTTTCGTGTTCACCTGGGGATGAAACATTCATCCCCTATTTATAATGAGGGGTTGGTCGAAATTTTAGGTGGAAATAAAGATGGGAAAATCTTTTTCTTGAACTCCAAGAAATCTTGAATATATCCCATATATTCTTTTCTCCATAATTAAATATTCCACAAAAATCCCAACTCCTCTTGTTATGGTATTTTTCGAAAAATAAGGAGTAGGAATCCAAGATTTGGATCTTCTTGAATTTATGAGATATTCTTGTATTCCAAGAATACATATCTTCCATAATATATTTTCAAGAAAATCAAGAAAATCTTTCCTCTCCTTATTTATTCATAAATTTCGAAATATGCTTAATAAATAACCAAGTGGGAGATTTCTTGAATTTAATGAGATAATCTTGTATTCCAAGAATACTTATCTACATTCCATAACAAAATTCAAAGAAAATCTTTCTCCCTCTTTTATTTATTATTTTCGAAACTTTTAGGAAAATTAGACAACAATAATTTATTTTATTTTAAACACCTTTTTTAGTTACTGGACATTATGTTTGGGCTACTTGAGGGGCCTTTAGTAGAATTAAGATTGAACCTTCTAATGGACTTTGAATATCTAATATTGAGCCACAATATTATTCAAGCCCATAAATATTAATTAATCCCACTACATAATTAATATTGCACTATCCATCTTAACCCATATTACTGTTAATATGGCTCCCGGTTATTATTTCCCGTGTTTAAGATTATCTAGCTCATTAATTAATTCAAGCCACTGAAATAGCTTTCCATTAATTAATTTCTTTTGTCCTTGATCAAGGAACGGTTCAACATTATTATCCATACCGGAAACAAATTCCACTTGCAAGATTTGGTATGATAAATCTTATGAACCTCCCAAGGGGGCAAATCAAACGAGCATACTCGCACACGATTCTTCGTATTAAATCTTAGCAATCGCACGTGACCAGTAATATTGCCCAAGATATAAAGTATTGAATCTCATTGATTCTCTACCCGTCATAAGTTAAAGCAATAATTACTGACCACACGCGATCATATTTAAGGGACGAAGATTAAGAAATAACGAACCACTGAGGTCTAATTCTTCCTGGTTCAGTGCTGAAGAATTTATCCTCCTGTAGGTCATGTTCAGTGCATCAGTCATGCACTAGTGTAATCTTTTGGTCAAGACAAGCCAATCTGAGCCTTACACTTCAACCTTTCACGATGGATTGTTCATTTCCATCTAGGTCGTGAACCGCGTACTTTTAGTTACAAGGGACTGTTAATTTAATCTTCTGTGATCTGGTATCACTAAATTAACTACAATGTAACGCGTACTGATTATTGAACAATTATGCAATAAATATATGTAACATTCAATGATATTTAAAGCATCAGTGATAAATAATTTATTTCAGTAAATAAGACAGAAAATTCATTTTGGTTATACAAAGTAAAAGCATACTTTCCAGTATAACCCCAACACGATGGTGGTGGCGAATGTTGTAGCCATAATAATCAGCCAGCAGCCACGTGGCAAATGACGATGACGTGGCAAATGGTGATGACATGGTGGTCAGAACCAAGTTCAGCTGCAGAGTACGAGATGCCGAGGATGGCCCTCACAGGGCGACCTGGCGACGAGCAAAGAAGATCAAGCTCCCCTTAACGAGCGACCTCCCTCGAAGAGGGTCCGCAGGCGAGGTCAGAAAGAGAAGAATAGAGGTCGGTTGACTGGGCGACCTCCCCCGAGGTCGCCCCACGAGCAAGGTCGGCATCCTTATATCGAAGACAAGCAAGATTCCCGGTGTTCGTTATGGAAAGAGAGATCTTACACATCTATTAAAGATCCAGACGAAGATTTAGTGTATCTTGTATTTCCTTGTTTATAAGGCCCATTAAGTGGCCCATTAGGGTTTTCATCTTTGTACCTTGTAATTGTTATAAATAGGGGACAAACCCCAAGAGAAAACACACGAAAATACATAGGAAAAAGATAGTAAAATATCCTGGCTTGGTATGTCCCCAGACGTAGTCCTTTCGGACGAACTGGGTCAACAATTTCTTTCGTTCTTTATGTCTTTCATCCATTTATTCCTTCGTTATTCATTAATTACTTGTTTGTGGCATATACATAAAATCTATGTTACAACAGCGAATTCATTGCGCTCAAACACCTCCTCGAATCTCTTGGTATTGCCTATCGTCTTACCCCACCTTACACTCCGGAGCACAATGGCACTGCTGAACGTCGACATTGCCAAATTGTTGAAACTGCTCGTACCCTTCTTCACCAAGCCTCCGTTCCCCATATCTTTTGGCCTTATGCCTTTCAAACGGCCGTGTATCTCATAAATCGCCTATCTTCCTTGCCCATTGGCCGCACTACCCCTTACTTTGCTCTCTTTGGTCAAAATTCGTCTTACTCTTCCCTACGTCAATTCGGGTGCCTTTACTTTCCTTGGCTTCGACCTTATGCCTCATCCAAACTTGAACCCCGCTCCAGTCCTTGTGTTTTTCTTGGTTATGACATTCTCCATCATGCCTACTCATGTTTGGATCCTCTCACACACAAGATCTATATGTCCCGCCATGTCCGATTCATTGAGCACATCTTTTCGTTTGCTGCATCACCTTCGTCCTCTTCGAACCCCCTATTCCTATATTTCCCGTCCCACCCACTGCCCGGTCCCCACCACCGTCCCAGTCGAATTGCTTTCAATCCCTCTCCTTGCATGCGCATTTACGCCTTCGCCGAGTGTTGTTCGCCTGTCACCTTTTTTTTTTCACCCCCTTTACCATTCCCGCCGAGGCATCGCCGATCGAACCCTCTCGTCGCTCCATCATGAGCTCAAGTTCTTGAAACCGAAGGCCCATCGACGATCTTTGTTGGGGAATTAATTGCCCGGATCTATTCGGGATGAATATTTAAATACAAATTTAATTCTAACAATTATTACTAGCATGAATTAATCATATATTAATTCAAATAATAATTCAACAACAAATCATGCATATAAATAGTTCACATAAATCCTACGCATGCGGAATTGCTACGGGTTTATGTGAACTAACCTCTCGGAGTGACAACCATTGAGAAGATGGATCCCCTTCACACGAACACACCAAAAAGCCTTCTCAAGTATTCCATTGCCCTTGTTCAACAATCCGGTGGAAGGAACTCGCGAACAATTTAACAAAAGGAAAAATAAAATTATGTTGCACCACCTTTGTGGATTTCTAATTTTTCCAACACATGGAATTGCACACTCACAATTGAGGTTTTTCGAAAATACACAATCTGTCGACGTTTCAAAATATTTGATATTTTATCGACGTGATATTTTTTCCTAAAAACCAATTTTAAATATTCACACGGGGATGAAACATTCATCCCCTATTTATAATGAGGGGTTGGTCGAAATTTTAGGTGGAAATAAAGATGGGAAAATCTTTTTCTTGAACTCCAAGAAATCTTGAATATATCCCATATATTCTTTTCTCCATAATTAAATATTCCACAAAAATCCCAACTCCTCTTGTTATGGTATTTTTCGAAAAATAAGGAGTAGGAATCCAAGATTTGGATCTTCTTGAATTTATGAGATATTCTTGTATTCCAAGAATACATATCTTCCATAATATATTTTCAAGAAAATCAAGAAAATCTTTCCTCTCCTTATTTATTCATAAATTTCGAAATATGCTTAATAAATAACCAAGTGGGAGATTTCTTGAATTTAATGAGATAATCTTGTATTCCAAGAATACTTATCTACATTCCATAACAAAATTCAAAGAAAATCTTTCTCCCTCTTTTATTTATTATTTTCGAAACTTTTAGGAAAATTAGACAACAATAATTTATTTTATTTTAAACACCTTTTTTAGTTACTGGACATTATGTTTGGGCTACTTGAGGGGCCTTTAGTAGAATTAAGATTGAACCTTCTAATGGACTTTGAATATCTAATATTGAGCCACAATATTATTCAAGCCCATAAATATTAATTAATCCCACTACATAATTAATATTGCACTATCCATCTTAACCCATATTACTGTTAATATGGCTCCCGGTTATTATTTCCCGTGTTTAAGATTATCTAGCCCTTTAATTAATTCAAGCCACTAAAATAGCTTTCCATTAGTTAATATCTTTTGTCCTTGGTTAAGGAACAGTTCAACATTATTATCCATACCGGAAACTAGTTCCACTTGCAAGATTTGATATGATAAATCTCATGAACCTCCCAAGGGGGCAAATCGAACAAGCGTACTTGCACACGATTCTTCGTATTAAATCTTAGCAATGACATGTGACCAATAATATTGCCCAAGATATAAAGTATTGAATTTCGTTGATTCTCTACCCGTAATAAGTCAAAGCAATAATTACTAACCACACGCGATCCTATTTAAGGGACGAAGATTAAGAAATAACGAACCACTGAGGTCTAATTCTTCCTAGTTCAGTGCTGAAGAATTTGTCCTCCTGTAGGTCCTATTCAGTGCATCAGTCATGCACTAGTGTAATCTCTTGGTCAAGACAAGCCAATCTGAGCCTTACACTTCAACCTTTCACGATGGATTGTACATTTCCATCTAGGTCGTGAATGGTGTACTTTTGGTTACAAGGAACTGTTAATTTAATCTTCTGTGATCTGGTATCACTAAATTAACTACAATGTAACACGTACTATTTATTGAACAGTTATGCAGTAAATATATGTAACATTCAATGATATTTAAAGCATCAGTGATAAATAATTTATTTCAGTAAATAAGACATAAATTCAGTTTGGTTATACAAAGTAAAAGCATAATTTCCAGTATAACCCCAACAATCTCCCATTTATACTCAAAGTCTTCTTTTAAGTATACTATAACATGTCTCGTGTAGGTCCTAATACGTGACATCTAATGTCACCTACACGAACCTAATAATATCTCCCACTTATACTCAAAGCAGATTGGCAACGGTCTTGAGACCCATTCCTTCCACATGTCTCTCGAATGTATTCTGAGGCAGACCCTTTGTGAATGGATCTGCTAGGTTGTCTTCTGACGCGATCTTTGCCACCTTTATATCTCCTCTCTTGACGATTTCTCGTATAAGATGGTATTTCCTTTCAATGTGTTTGCTGGCCTTGTGGGCTCTTGGTTCCCTTGAATTTGCAACTGCTCCGACATTATCACAATAAACAGTGATTGTGCTGGGCAAATTCGGAACTGCATCCAAGTCCACTAGGAAGTTCTTGAGCCAAACCGCTTCTTTCGTTGCCTCGCAAGCAGCTACATATTCGGCTTCCATGGTAGAATCGGCGATGCATTTCTGCTTAACGCTTCTCCATGTCATGGCTCCTTCCCCATGCAAAACACACTCTACCGAGGTAGATTTTCTGGAATCTAAGTCGATTGGAAATCCGAGTCCGTGTGTGGCCGATGGGGATTATACTATCGACCGATAAACCAATATTCTATCTCGAGTTCTTTTCGGATACTTGAGATGTTTTTAATCTGCCCAATGTTCTTTCCCGGGTTACTTTGATATCTTGCCACCATTCCAACGGAAAAGGATATCCGGTCTCGTCTGCGACATTGCATACATAAGGCTTCCGACGGTAGAAGCATAAGGAATGCCTTTCATATCATCTATCTCCTTTTTTGTGTCTTAGGGCACATTTCCTTGATAGATGGATTCCATGTCTGAAAGGTACGAAGCCTTTCTTGGAATCTGATCTTTGAATCGCTTCAAGACACCGTCTATGTATGAAGCTTGCGATAAGCTATCATCATTTTCTTGCGATCTCGAGTAATCTTGATCCCAAGGATGTGCCCGGCTTCCCCTAAGTCCTTCATATCAAACCTGTTTTTGAAAAGCCATGCCCTTACATCCGATAACACCTTTACATCATTCCCGATGAGCAGAATGTCATCTACGTATAGTACTAAGAATACCAATGCAGTTCTGACACGCTTTTTGTACACACAACTTTCGAACTCGTTTTGATCAAACCCATAAGACTTTATTACTTGATCAAAACATTGGTTCCAAGCTCTGGATGCTTGTTTGAGTCCGTAAATGGACTTCTTGAGCTTACAAACTAGGTGTTCTTGGCCTTTTTCAATGAAGCCTTGGGGTTGTTGCATATAGATTTCTTCATCAAGACTTCCGTTAAGGAAAAGCCGCCTTGACATCCATTTGCCGATTTCAAAATCGAGATCTTGTGAATGGACAAGAAATTGGATGGACTTGAGCATTCTTCTTCTGGTGAAAAAAAAGTTTCCTCATAGTCGATCCCTTCTTTCTGAGTATAACCTTTCGCCACAAGCCTTGCCATGAAGGTTTTCACCTTCCCATTTGGTCCTCTTTTTCTCTTGTACACCCACTTGCAACCAATGAGTTTGACCCCATTAAGTGGTTCGACTAGCTCCCACACTCTGTTATGATTCATAAAACCTATTTCGGCTTTCATTGCTGTTTGCCAAGAAACCGCATCCTTGTCTTGGATTGCCTCGTCATATGTCCATGGATCTGATTCGTCTTGTCCGGGAATCAAGTCCGAGGACTCTCCTATCCCCATGAATCTCTCGGGCTGTCTCACAACCCTCCCACTACGACGAGGTTCGAGTTGTGTAAGTGTGTCGTTTGGTATGTCATCTTATGCAGTTAGCAATTTGAGGTTAGCCCCCTTAGCTCATTTAAGGTAATCTCACTTCTGGGTCTTCTTTCGTTCATATAGTCTTCTTCCAAAAATCTAAAGTGGGTGCTTATTTCCACCTTTTGATCTTCGGGACCATAGAACATTACACCCTTTTGTTCCCTCGGGGTATCCTATAAACAACCTTAATTCTGATCGAGGATCCAATTTTTGGCTTCCTTGTCCAACACGTAGGTCGGACATCCCCAAATTCTCATGTGTCTCAAACTGGGCTTGCGCCCGGTCCACAATTCTTTGGGAGTTTTGGGAACCGATTTGGATGGCACCAAGTTCAGAATGTAAGCCGATGTTTCCAAGGTATGACCCCAGAACGACTTGGGTAGATCCGCATAACTCATCATTGATCTAACCATTTCTAAAAGAGTTCTGTTTCTTCGCTCTGCAACCCCATTTTGTTGAGGGGTTCCGGGTGCAGTTAGCTGGGATACAATCCCTTCATCTGTCAAGTAGTTCAAAAACTCATTGCTGAGGTACTCGCCTCCACGATCGGATCGTAGAGACTTGGTACGTTTTTCCCTACGATTCTCTGCTTGAGCCTTAAATTCTTTGAATTTCTCAAAGGTCTCAGATTTATGCTTCATAAGGAAAATATAGCAGTACCTTGAGTAGTCATCAATAAAAGTGACGAAATACTCATAACCTCCTCTTGCTTTGATTGACATTGGACCACATACGTCCGTGTGAACGATTTTTAACACTTCTTTGGCTCTATTCCCCTTGGCTCCGAATGCCCTCTTGGTCATTTTACCCTCCAAACATGATTCACAGGTTGAGATTGGTTCAACTTGGAGAGACTCCAGTGAACCGTCTTCTTCCAACCTTTGGATCCTTTTTGGATTAATATGTCCCAATCTAAGATGCCATAGAAGTGTCTCGTTCACGTCTGATGAACATTTTCTTTTATCTGAAACAGTTGATGTGTTATAGGATGCATTTCGCGAGTGGTGTGCACAGTTAATTGTATAGAGATTATTCAACAACGTTCCATGACAAATAAATTTATCATAAAGAGAAATGGTAACAACTTTATCAAAAGTAACCGAATATCCATCAATATAAAGTTTAGAAATGGAAATTAAATTCTTTCTAAAAGTAGGAACGTAAAGAACATCTCTTAAAATTAAAACTTTGTCTTCAAAAGACAGGTGCACTTCTCCCGCTGCTTCAGCTGCCACTCTCGTAGCATCGCCCAGTGTGATGAGGATCTCACTCCCACAAAGTTACCAGGTCAGCTTGAACCCGTGAAGCAAACATGATCAGTGGATCCCGTATCAACTACCCACGAATGAGAAGTATACGCCGCTAAACAAGTTTCAACAACTAGTGCGTGAGAATTACCTTTCTTTCCCTTTTTTGGGGTTGGAACAGTCAAACCTCCATTGTCCTTACTGTTGTTGAAGCACTTCCTCTTTGGATTTTCCTTGACACCACAAGCATTCCTCATCTTACCATTGCCCTTGGCAACAGTTGAGTTTTATTGCTTATGGCTTTTGGTTCTCTTCTTCTTCTTGCCTACCCTTGGCCTAGAAGATGAAGATGGACCACTTGCCGTTCAAAGCTTGAGTTTGGTGCCCCATCAACATCTCTGTCGAGACCAAAGCTTGCAACAAATCAGCTAGCGAGGCCAAAATGCTCAAAAACTTTTGGGGCGGTGAAAGTACCAAATTCATCCGAGTCTCCAGATTATAATCTGCTTTCGTAACCTCAAGTTTGTTCGGATGGGCCATCAATTTTGAGGGCGTAATCCCTTACGGGTTTTGCCCTCCACCATTTTCAAAGAATCGACATCTCTCAAGAAGGATCCGACGAGTCCCGCATTTTTGACTCGTCCCGGTTGACTCATCCGATTTTGGTGTGTCAAGAATCCACTTGTGCTTTTGTGCAGTTAGGACAAATTATAATTTTTCGTTTCCAATCAATATAGTTTCCATACTTATTCTATTGACTTTAAGTATAATAGCGATGGATTAAAAAGGTTACGACATCTTTGAATCAAATAAATAACTATATGCATAAGCACAAATATATCACAAGGTTCGATCACATGATCATATTAAAATCTCAAAAAAATATGAACATGCATCACCAACATCTCAATACAGTTTAAATAAGCCACGTGGGGTGGGTCATTATTTAAACACATTCAAGAAAGTTACAAACAAAAACGATTACAAACCTTTAATATCCAGATTAATAGTTGGCTCCCACTTGACCAATATAAAATTGACAGGGACTTCGGGGAAGTATATGCATATCAATTTTATACCTAAGTAATAACCATGATTAAATACAAAATTATTATTTCTCTTTGAACGAGCCTCGTGGGGAGGGTCATAAATCAATGTATAGTAATAATCCACAATCATCCATTTGGAATTTATTCATGTGAAAGCTATCTTTTGACCGTCCCCGTGAAATTTCTCCAAAAGAATTCACAAATAAATAAATCATGGAGGTCAAAATTAATTCAATTTTATTATCCTAATAAAATTGTCAATTAATTGTTTAAGCATACTTAGTAATTTTCGAAAGTGAGATTTTTCAAAACATTTTCTCATGCATCACAAATTTAAACACAATTTAAATAAGCATAAAATAATGCATAAACATCAAAATAAAATTAAACACATTGGGCACATATATCCAATTGTCACGGTTAATTTTTTCATGTCTTGATCTCGAAAATCGTCTTCTTCGCCTTCATCGTTAAATCTTGAAAGGTTAAGCCCGTCAAGTGGCGTTATCGACCAGCTCAGCGGGTCGAAGTGCCCGCCTAGCACTCCCCCGGCCGTGTCGAGTGGCGTCTGTCTTGTGTGGCGCGCGCCGACACCGCGTCGCTTCGGCGGTCTGCGTCTCGCTTCAGCGACCCTCGGCGGATCTCGATAAGCGTCGCGCGTTCTAGCTAGCACCCGAGGGCGCCACGCCCGCCCATGCCGATCCGCCTCGCGTTGCCTCGCGCCCCGCCTCACTTTGCATCGCGTGTCTTTGGCGTGCCTCCACCACGTCTGCCGCCCGATCGCAAGTGGTCTTCTGGCATACATGTATCGATCGATGTCGGTCACCATCAAGATCCTCGGCCCTCGGCCTTTTCCGTGAGCGCCGGCCGCTTCGCCAGTTCCGGATCCATTCATCTTTAATTCATCGTCTTCGTCTTGGCTCACGATCCGGTTTTAATTTATTTACGATAAATAAATAAACCTAGATCCAGACTAGTTTATTACATTGAACGAATCAAACAAATCATAATCTACTCGTGAATTTTCTCACGAGGCAAAACGAATTCTAACGAGTCGAATTAAAAACCACAATTTATATGCATGCATAAATAAACACATTAAATTCCATGACAATTGGATACCTGCAAAAAAGATCTAGCAATTCTACTATCCAATTTCAAATTTAATGAAAATGAATTAAATTACAATTTAAAATTCAGAGCCCGAAACCGAGGCTCTGATACCATTTGTTGGGGAATTAATTGTCCGGATCTATTCGGGATGAATATTTAAATACAAATTTAATTCTAACAATTATTACTAGCATGGAATTAATCCTATATTAATTCAAATAATAATTCAACAACAAATCATGCATATAAACAGTTCACATAAATCCTACGCATGCGGAATTGCAACGGGTTTATGTGAACTAACCTCTCGGAGTGACAACCGTTGAGAATATGGATCCAGTTCACACGAACACACCAAAAAGCCTTCTCAAGTATTCCCTTGCCCTTGTTCAACAATCTGGTGGAAGGAACTCGCGACAATTTAACAAAAGAAAAAATAAAATTATGTTGCACCACCTTTGTGGATTTCTAATTTTTCCAACACATGGAATTGCACACTCACAATTGAGGTTTTTCGAAAATACACAATCTGTCGACATTTCAAAATATTTGATATTTTATCGACGCTGATATTTTTCCGAAAAACCAATTTTCGTGTTCACCTGGGGATGAAACATTCATCCCCTAGTTATAATGAGGGGTTGGTCGAAATTTTAGGTGGAAATAAAGATGGGAATTTTTTTTTCTTGATCTCCAAGAAATCTTGAATATATCCCATATATTCTTTTCTCCATAATTAAATATTCCACAAAAATCTCAACTCCTCTTGTTGTGGTATTTTTCGAAAAATAAGGAGTAGGAATCCAAGATTTGGATCTTCTTGAATTTATGAGATATTCTTGTATTCCAAGAATACATATCTTCTGTTGCGAGTCGTTTTACTTGGAGAATATTATGTGGCTAATTCGGTGACAACTCACAAACAAAATATGCACGTATAAAATAAACTGTAAATAAGAGGAATTTGTTGACCCAGTTCATCAAGGAATGACTACTCTGGGGGCATACCAAGCAGGGATGTAGTATTGCGAGAATTTGTTGACCCAGTTCATCAAGGAATGACTACTCTGGGGGCATACCAAGCCAGGGATGTAGTATTACACGTACAATATATGATACATCTCATGAAGATGAATCGCTATGGATGAAGATGATTTGGAGAATTGGTATATGAGTGCTAGGGTTTCTTATGTGTATGAACTCTCGAATTTTTCTGTACCTCACCTTTCTGGGAATTTTTTGTAACCTGTCTCTTGTTGTTTTTTCTTCTATTTATTGCACTTTGACAAGCATAAGCTGGTTTGGCAAGCAGGAGCTAGAGACTTCGGGCCATGCAAGAACTCTTGTGATGCTGCCACGTTTCCAACTTCGTCTTCTAGATTGGTCTTTGCACTTGCTTGTCTATAAGGCACTCTTTTGGTCGTCCAAATCAATCTTTTGCTCGACTGAATGCTTTGTTCGCCCCATTAAACCATATCAATTTTATGCCGGAATACTGTCCTCATCGAGCATATTGACCCCTCAGGATGTCTGAGCTTTCAGGATATCTGGGCATCGAGCATACTGACCCCTCAGGTTGTCTGAGCATCGAGCATACTGACTCTTCAGGATGTCTGAGCCCTCAGGATATCTGAGTTTTCAGGATATCTGAGTATCGAGCATACTGACCCTTCAGGATGTCTGAGTGTTCAGGTTGTCTGAGTCCTCAGACTTGTCTGAGCCCTCAGGTTTGTCTGAGTCCTCAGATTCATTTGACTCTGCTTATCTGATTCTTTCTTTCCTGATCTGAGTGGCGAACACGCCTATTTGCTCGGTAGGTGGTTTTAACAACTTTGGTTGGTAAATAGCAGGTTGGCGAACAAAATTGGCGAACAAAACTTACTTCGTAGGTGAGTATGTTCGCTTGGTTGACAAGTGGCGATCTGGCGATCAAACTTATTTTGGTCGGCGAGCGGCGAGCACACTTGTCCATCGAGTATGATTATTTTAATAGTAGAATATTACACGTGTCTCTCTTACGTGTTCGATTAATGCTGAATAATTATATCGAACACAACAATACCCCCCAGTCGGGTCGCTTTGTATTCATCATGGGGCCCGACTATTATAATCTAATTGGGCCATAGTAGATGTCGTTTCGTATTTTGTGCCCAATTTTCAAAATTGAATCCTATATCTATAAATACCTCATTTCGCCGCCTTAATCCCTTTTCTTCATTTTCTTATTCTTTCTGTCTCTGTCTTCAATCTCTTTCGCGTCTAAAAACTTCCAGCGAGGGCTTCATCATTCCGGCGAAGGATCTTACTCAGCTAACCATTGCATACTTTCTCTCATTGCGATTATGGCTTCTCGCTCGAACTCTTCTATTTCAAAAGAATCGGACCATCATAGTTCCTCTTCCCCTTCTGTCGGTAGAATCCCCCGTAGCGACGCTAACGCGCCGGAGATGAATGTCTCGGGTTTTGGGTCTCGTTGGCAAGTTCGGCAGCCGTTTGCCATTCTTTCCTCCGATTCCGACGATGCTTTAAACGAATTGGATAGGGACCTAGCCCGTAGTGATTTTTTGGATGATTCAGATGAGGATTCTTTGCCCCAACCTCAAATTAGGTCTAGGGCTGTAGATAGTGTTGATGTGAATAGGGATGATGATATTGAGAGGGGGGAAATTTTGATGGCTGTAAATATCGATGAGTCGAACATAGGGATAGGCGACGAGCAAAATATTGAACTTGATATCCCTGTTGGTGTCCCTCATAGCCCAACATATAACGAGTATAATGCTCGTTATAATTTTGATTGGCCCGAACAACCTCATAGAATTAGGGTTGAGAATGAGTACCCAGCGAGCAAGATTGCGAGCATAATTGATGTAGATATGCTCGCTCAGCTGTATAGAAATTACGAAACCCCCAAAGATGTCTTTTTCTGGGCACCGGGTCCTGATGAGCGAGCAGACCAGCCCCCTAAGGGTTGTGTTGCTATGAATTTGGACACAATGGAAGCCGGCCTTCGATTCCCACTCCATCCGGCTATCACTCGTTTGCTCGTGGAATGGAACATCACCATCACGCAGCTGAAGCCGAATGGGTGGCACATGATTATGAGCTTCCTGACTTTGTTCGGCAAAATGAAGCCCAGATATTATCCCACAGCAGCTGAACTTGCTCGACTAGTGCATTTGACCCGTCCGAAGGGCGAACATGGGTGGCTGTTCATGCAAGCAAATGCCAAGTGCAAAATCATTGAGGATGTGCCGAACAAAATCAGTGATTGGAAGGAGAAATTTTGGTTCGTTGGGGGCGATTGGAAGAGCCCGGCTTCTGGAAGCGAACCAAATGCTCGTTTAGACATCCCTACTGACTTCGGGGTTTATCGCAGTAAGTATTTTTGTGTCTTTTGTTCTTCAGCTTAAACTGATTTTAACTTACTCTTCATTTCAGGAATTCCAGCTGCGTCGGACAAAGAGACCAACGACGGCTATTTTAGCAGCGTCTGACAAATTGATCTCGAGTCTCGCTCAGAACGATCTGTGAAGACTTTGAATTCCGCCGAACAGAGGAAGAAAGGAGGCTTGTACGTGCCCCCTCACCATCTTGTTGCTATTAATCCTGTTGGTAAGAATTGCTTTCTGCATTTACATGTGTTTTGTACCTTTTTGCTCGTTGTTTCCCTTTCTTGCATAATGAGCTATTTTGTTTATAAATTTTCCTCGGTATTCTCAATTAAAGTAGTACATCCGAGCATATCGAGATGGCTCAAGAAAAATACCTCGGGGAGCTTGCTAAATTCAAGCGGTGGGAGGCTCGGCCCGAAAGCAAGTCGAGGAGAAGCGGCGGGCGAGAACAGCATCTAGCGTCGGGCCTGAGGAATCGAGCCGACCCGAAAAGGACTACTCATTCGGCCGAAGCGGGGGGCAAGCGAGCAATTTCCGTCATTAAAAAGACCAAGGAGAATGACCGTGAGCAGGGGCCAAGCGAACAAGCTCAGACGAGCACTGATGTTGTTAGGGTAACCCAAACCCCTACTGCCGAAGCGATCAGAATGGCCGCCTCCGTGGTTGGTCCGGTCACGCAGATTGTTGAAATGGAGGTTGGCACATCTTCTCCACCTCCTCTTTGGGCCCCCCCTTGAACATCGGCTCCCCGAGGATAAATCATTTTTGGGATGGGATCCGGCTCGGGCGACAGTACATTTTTGTTCGCTTTTTTTTTTTTTCATTAATTTTGTTAGCCTTGTCATGTTTGTTCGCCGGTGTATATGTAGGTTGAGCAGGTTGGCGCCCTTGATGCCCAATTTGAAAAATTATTATTGCTCGCCAAGTGTTCGCAATGTCCCCGGACTTCCCGAACATGTTCAGAAGGCTTGCGAGGCCCCTATTAGAGCATGGACTACCGAGCTGGAAGAGACCACCATGGGTCCAACTGTTGGGATTATACTGAAAAGTATGCTTTTTACTTTGTATAATCAAAACTGAATTTTCAGACTCATTTACTGAAATAAATTATTTATCACTGATGCTTTAAATATGATTGAATGTTATATATATTTCTTTGCATAACTGCTCAATAATTAAATGCGTGTTACATCAGTAGTTAATTTAGTGATACGGATCACGAAAGATTAAATTAACGATCCTTGTAACTATAAGTACGCCATTCACGACCTAGATGGAAATGAACAACCCATCATGAAAGGTTGAGGTGTAAGGCTCAGATTGGTTTGTCTTGACCAAAGAGATTACACTAGTGCATGAATGATCTTGTTGAATAGGACCTCTGAGGAGGATAAATTCTTGAATCAACCGGGAAGAATTAGACCTCGATGGTTCGTTGTTTCTTAACCTTCGTCCCCTTAAATAGGATCACGTGGGATTGGTAACTATTGCTTTGACTTATCATGGATAAATAATCGGAGAGATTCAATACTTTTTATCTTGGGCAATATTATTGGTCACATGTGATTGCTAAGATTTAATCTGAAGAATCGTGTGTGAAGTCGCTTGTTTGATTTGCCTCTTATCGGGAGGTTCATAAGCTTTATCATACCAAATCTTGCAAGTGGAATTTGTTTCCCAGATGGATAATAATGTTGAACCGTTCTCGACCAAGGACAAAAGATATTAATTAACGGAAAGCTATTTCAAATGGCTTGAATTAATTAATGGGCTAGATAATCTTAAACACGGAAATAATGACCGGGAGCCATATTGACGTAATATGGGTTAAGATGGATAGTCTGCAATATTAATTATGTAGTGGGATTAATTAATATTTATGGGCTTGAATTATATTGTGGCTCAATATTAGATATTCAAGATCCATTAAAGGTCCATTCTTAATTCTCCTAAAGGCCCCCTGAGTAGCCCAACAAATAGTCCAATAACCGAAAAGATGATTAAAATAAAATAAATATTGTTGCTTAATTTTCCAACCATTATTTGAAAATTTATAGATATGTTGGGAGAAAAGATTTTCTTTGAATTTTGTTATGGAATGAAGATATGTATTCTTGGAATACAAGATTATCTCATTAAATTCAAGAAATCTCCCACTAGCTTATCTATATTGAAATTTTTAGAAAAATAGGAAATATAATGGGCAAGAAAGATTTTCTTGATTTTCTTGAAAAAGATATTATGGAAGATATGTATTTCTTAAAATACAAGAATATCTCATAAGTTCAAGAAGATCCAAATCTTGGTATCTTGCACATTAAAATTTTTGAAAAATCCATATTTTGAGGAGGTGGAATTTTTGTGGAATATTTTAATTATGGGAAAAAGAATATAGGAAATATATTCAAGATTTCTTGGTGACCAAGAAAAGTCTTTTCCCACATTGATATTTCACTAAAAATTTTGACACCCCCTCTCCTATAAATAGGGGATGATTAGTTCATTCCCAAGTACACTTCCATGTGCTGGAAATATTAGCAAATCCACAAAAGTGGTGCAACAAAGTTTATTTTTTTCCTTTTGTTAATTGTTCGACAAGTGTCCTTCCACCGGATAGTTGAGCAAGGGCTAAGGGAATACTTGGGAAGTCCTTTTGGTTAATCCGTCCGACCGAAGTCATTGCCATCCCGAGAGGTACGTTCACGTAAACCCGTAGATTCCGCATGCGTAGGTTTTACGTGGCTTTTTATATGCATGATATGTTGTTGCAATTATTATTTGAATTAATATAGGATTAATTCATGCTAGTAATAATTAATGAATTAAATTTGTATTTAAATATTCACCCCGAATAGATCTGTGCAAATCATTCCCCAACACCAACACCCTTGGAAAATATGCGACTCGGCCTGGTACATCAGGTCCAATCTTTGGTCAACCTTGAGAAAGTGTATGCTGAGTGCGCCAACCTTCACGCCAACTACTTGGCTCTGATCAGAAGTTTTGAAGAGAAGGTGAACGAGCTGAGCAAAACTCAGGATGATCTGAGGTTGGCTCAAGGTCAGATATCCTCGGCTCAAGCAGATGCTCATAAGGCTCAGGAGGATGCTCGCCAGGCTCAAGAGAATGCTCGCCAGGCTCAGGAAGTTGCTCGCCAGGCAAGGGAGGAGCTAAACCTTGCTCAGGAGGAGGTGGTCGGCATACGGAGAGTTCAGAATGAGATGAATGTCGAACTTCGTAAACTCCGTACTGAGGTCGAGGTCATGGAAAGTGAGAAGAATGTGCTCGGCCAACAACTCATCATTGCTGAAGAGACCAACACTCGTTTGGGTCTCGAAAATTCAAGGTTGCACAATGAAGAGTATGTTGATTCCATGTCGAACTTCTCCTACATATGTGCCTTTGCTGATGCCATCCGGTCTGCTCGCCACACGCTTACTGGCGAACAAATTGCCCCACTCATATCCAGTTTTCAGCAGTACCTGATCGACAACCCCCCAGATCGCAACCTTCCAATGTCTGACTTGAACGATCTGTGTGATTTCTCCAATCTTCCTGAAGGGATCGAGATTGATGATCCTATCTTGGATGAGGAAGATGGCTCGGATATGAATATTGCTGATGTTGCTGATCAAAATCTTCAAGCCGAGTCCGGGTTCGATCAGGTACGGGTCGAACAAAGGGGACCTCTTGTGACCGAGCAAAGTGTACCTCCTGGCGAGCAGACTGGGTCTGACCATGTTGGAGGAACTGTTCCTGAGGGGGCTGAGCATGATTTGTTCGATATTTCACTTCCGGCCACCCCCAACAATGAGTTTGTCCCTTAGTATAATTCTTGCTTTGCCTAACAGATGTTGTGTAATTTTTGTCTTCTTCATTTTTTGCTCGAACAGTTTCTTCTATATTTGTGTAATTTTTTGCTTTCTTCTATCTTGTTCGAACAACTTTGAAACTGAATGGTTGAATTTGCATATCAAATAGTTTCCTCTAACCTGATCGTTGAGGATAAATGTTGTTGATGGATGATTGATACTTGTGTTGCTTGATGTTTGCTTTGCTGCTTTCTAGTTTATGCCTCTTTTCTTCTGAATGAATTCTAACATTGTGTTTGCCTATGCCCGTTCCTGACTTCTCTCGTTTTTGATTGTCTTATTGATGTTGCAATCGATTGATCGTCTTATTTAGGTGCGACCAGATGGGTTAACTTTATTTAGGCGCGATCACTTCGTACTAGGGCCGTCTTATTTAGCTGCGACCCCGCACTCATCACCCGCTTTTGCTACGGGTATCTGTAAGTACGAGACGTCTTTTGCGACTTGTGTACCCATTACTAAGCTTTTTCTTTGCGGGAATCAGTCTGAACTTCGTTAAATCAAGTGAGCATAGACTTGGGCTCGTTCGTCTTTATTCGGGCCGTCCGGCTTAGGTGCGACCTCAAATAGGCTTCAACTAGAAAATTTTAGCGAACAAAAATATTTTTTTGCAACACGTTGTATTCTATTACAACCTTTACATTAGAAGAAGACTATCTATTACACAACTATAGACATCAGACTATGGTTTTAAAATTAAACCTTGTCTTGAGTAGACACGAACTGGCCTCACCTTGTCCGCGGAATTGATGTTGACAAGCATGTGGCACATCATCCTGTCTACCCTTCTTTAGTAACATGCTCAAGCAGCAGCAGCATAAGCTTTTGTCCCTTCTGGACAAGTTGTGATTATCTTGGCAACAAGGACATGAAGCATGTGGCGAAACACGCCTATTATATAGCGCCGAGCAAAATCCTCGGCCTCGGCAGACCCATTCTCATCCCTTCATTAGATGCTCGAGCATCGGCGTCCGCATATGTTGCTTCGAAAGGACACCGCGACATCCCTCCTCTTTCGGAGGAGATTTTGGGATGCATAGGGACTAGTGATTTACTCTTGCATAAGCGATGAGTAATGTGGAGTGACAACCATGACTCTGCCTAGCATCTTGAGTCCGCAACGAGCTTCAACCTATGCTCGGAGTGTCATATGGGGTATAAAGCTCGTACTAGGACAGATGCTCGATTTAGCAGAATAATAGCTGAATCGAGTGCTGGATTCTTCTTCGTCTGGAGGCATACTGAACCAACTTTCTTCCTATAGCTGTAGTATTTTTTTTTTTTCATCTGTTTTTTCTCTGCTTTCTTTAGCTATCAATATGCCTCTATTTATAGTACTATCCCAAGCTGGTGCTGGCATAGCTAGTTGGTGCTGGCCCTCTTGCTTTCACTCCTCCTTTTGACATCTGTCCGCTTTGAATCCTTCTTTTTGACACCTGTTCGGATTTTTGCCAGCTCTTATTCATGGATTGACACGTTCCTTTTTTGGTTGCCACCACTTCTCAACTTGTTTTGACACGTATCTTCTATCTTTCAAAGAATGTTGACGGCATTTTTTCTAGAAGATTTGTGTCGAACACAATGTTTCTTCCTTGAGTTTGTCTGCTTTCGTCTTAGGCCGAATGGTGATTATGTTCGCCATTTGTTCTCGTTCAACTTCGTGGTTATTATGTTAAATAATCGTACTTTCGCTTTCAATTGTGTGGCTGATTATGTTAAACCGATTATGCTCATCGTCATCTTGATAATATTTTTTTTTAAATTTGGCGCATTCCACGAGTAGGACAATGGGACTCCATTCGGTCTTCCAAGTCA